>SSNQ01000141.1:919562-937893 GCA_006942095.1 Nothobranchius kuhntae | reverse complement strand
TCTTTACAGTATGCTCTAATGGGAAACAGGCTTCAACACAAATGTTTGTTTTCCGCTTGGTCCTAGAGCTCAACCAGTGTCAATTTAATATAGCATAATGTTGGTTTTGGATGGTAAAAAGTGCAGGGGTCAAAACTTGACTTTGGAAAAAGTGGGGGGGACATGTCCCCCCTGTCCCCCCCCAAAATTACGTCCATGGGTGCAGCAGCTACAGTGCAGCTCTGAACCTCCCAAACTGTCCCATTCTAGGTCACACCCTCTTGAATCTAATCAATACAACAATTCCCTCACAACAAAGACTTTCCACGCCAACGGGTAGGCAGGAGGTAGGTAGGAGGGGTATTTATTGGTAGTTTCAGCTCATCAGGCAACAACAGACAGCTTCTGTTTAGAAGCTTGACTCTCCCATGTTCCAGTCAGAATTGACTAAGCTTGCTGGATGAGAAGCAAAACGTCTTCCAGAAACCAAAGAGGTCCAGTTACCTTTGGATTACCGTGACCTGCATGACCTTCACCAGCATCACCTGTAAGTCGACCCAGATCCGGTCAGCTGTTGCTGCTGGGATGAGCGTGTTGCACCAAACGGAAACTTTTAGAGTTTTTTTTTGTGACGTGACATTTTAGTGATCTTTTCTAATACAAATGTTGTCTGAAATCCTAGATGTTTACCTTGAGTTGACGTGAGATTTGCCCGGGTGTGTGGATGTTCTGCATGTAAATACTAAGAAGAAAACAGTCAGCATCACCAGATCTGTCTTACAAGCACTCCTCATAACAACTCCTCCACTGCAGATGTTTTATGATAAAAATGTAAAAACAACTAATAAACATGAATGAAACATTTTTTCACATCTTCATCACCTTGATGCTAACTCCTCACAAGGAAATCACATGATTTTTCTCAACGGCGGACATTTCCACAGACAGCAGAGGGTTCCCAACAGCTCACGAGTTATTTAACTAATAAGTGTTTTCTAGTGAGTTAGACACACTCGATGCTCTGGTTGACTCACAGACTTGTAATGAAATAAACGCACAACTGACCAGAACATCCGAGTCATGCATGTCTAATGAAGCAGCGCCTCTGGTCTTTGAGCATGCTTGTATTTGTGTGAACACGGTGAAGAGGACAGAGCTAAAATGTTTACATCAGAAGCTACGGGGAGACATTTTGTTTTTTTATTCGTTGTTCTTCATTAGTGTCGCTTTCGCCCGTCTCCCTGGTTTGTGTTCCTGTAAAACAAACGTTGGTCACACTTGTGTGTGATTATTAACGTTTATTCAAACACAGTCAGCTGATGGCAGGGGCGCAGATAGGATTTTCAAACTGGGGGGGCAAAGTACCCTCCCCCAAATACATACACACACACACACACACACGCACACACACACGCACACACACACACACACACACACACACACACACACACACACACACACACACACACACACACACACACAGTAAACCCTGAACTATTGAACTGGAAAGCTGCAGCCAGGAAGTGACCTCATAATTTCTGTGCAGGTGTTTAACCTTCTGGAAACCCCAGCTGGAACCAGGATCGTTTACGGGCAAAACAATAGTCTACAGTCCATCTTCCCTAATGTGTTTGTGGCCCTGCGGATTTTTCTAACTCTACCTGCACTTCTTATATGTACCTCTCACCGTTCATAAGGGTACCGCACCGTCAGCTACGTCAGCCCAGACAAGAGCAGAGAAAATAGAGACAGAATAGAGGATAATTGTGTCTGGATGTGGATGGAGATTACGTTTTACAGCAGCCTGATCATCATTTAAATACGTAACCCATCACCTGTCTTCTAGTCCACGCTATCAGCATTATTTTAATTGGTCTGTGTGTGTGTGTGTGTGTGTGTGTGTGTGTGTGTGTGTGTGTGTGTTTTCCACTTCAAACACTGGTCTAACCAACCAGACCAGCGTGTCCAGTAACATATTAATGTTACAATTAAACAGTTTCACTTCATGGAGGCTAGGAACGTTTCACCTGCCGTGGCCCGACCGCTTCTGCTCCACATGAACTTTGTGCGTGATCAAATGTCTCTACAGGTGCTTTCTGAGCTGAAGAGGCTATTCTGCCTCAGACTGGATGCGTCATGCGTCTCCATATTAGAGACGGGAACAAGCGCTGTTCAGCCAAAGTTTCATAATTTCATAAAAAGAACATTTTTCCAGGTGACACATCCCTCAGAGAGACCGGGTTTCCAGAACACTTCAGTGGGAGGAAATCTTATGGCGTGCACCGTGGTTCTGTACTGCGCTGCGAACCCCTCTACAGATCTTCAGCCCACTGTCCATGGACAGTGGGACAGCTCTGATGTTCTGATGGGAATCAAGTTACCTCTGCGATGTGCATAACGATTAAAATGTCAGCTCATCCATGCGCGTCAGGGTAATTCTTTCAAAACAACCAACATCCTTGAGTTTATCCGTCAATATGTGGCAAGGTGGAGAAACGAGGGCCCGGGCGGGATTCGATCCCCAGACTCCCGGGTNTTGGTCTGTGTGTGTGTGTGTGTGTGTGTGTGTGTGTGTGTGTGTGTGTGTGTTTTCCACTTCAAACACTGGTCTAACCAACCAGACCAGCGTGTCCAGTAACATATTAATGTTACACTTCATGTAGGCTAGGAACGTTCCACCTGCCGTGGCCCGACCGCTTCTGCTCCACATAAACTTTGTGCGTGATCAAATGTCTCTACAGGAGCTTTCTGAGCTGAAGAGGCTATTCTGCCTCAGACTGGATGCGTCATGCGTCTCCATATTAGAGTCGGGAACAAGCGCTGTTCAGCCAAAGTTTCATAATCAGAACATTTTTCCAAGTGACACATCCCTCAGAGAGACCGGCTTTCCAGACCGCTCCAGTGGGAGGAAATCTTACCGCATCGGCGTGGTTCTGCACTGCGCTGCGAACCTCTCTACAGATCTTCAGCCCACTGTCCACCGTGGGCGCTCCGAGCCGCGCTGAACACAGTGTCCAGTATAAAGCTCTGATGTTCTGATGGGAATCATTTCTTGATTGATTTAGTTACCTCCGCGATGTGCGTATTAAAATGTCAGCTCATCCATGCGCATCAGTGTGCGTCGGGGTAATTCTTTCAAAACAACCAACATCCTTGAGTTTATCCGTCAAAATAAACAGTCAAATGTAAATATCTGTAACCTGCCATTTAACTGTTTTACCTTCTTGTGAAGATTGTTGCAAAGAGAAACAACTAAACTTGATTAACCCCAGAGCCACGCGCACTGCGCTGTACTTCCTGACTGTAAATGAGGGGAAACGATTTAATCAGATCCTTTTCTGATGGTTTAGACTCACACGTCAAAACCATCTCCCGCTCTTGTTTCTTTCAACTGAGAAACATTTCAAAAGTCCGTAAACTGGTTTCTACTAGCCTGGCAAGCCAGACTAAATAAATGTATTATTTAGTCTGGCCACGCTCCACTGACGGCTCTCGGTTGTGGGGCGGGTTCTACCGTTGTCTTTCAAATGATCTCCGCATGCTACTGGACAATGAATGTGACATCCTCTTGTTTCACTCTGTTGCATCATCCCACCCACCAGGCATATAGAGTGCCCTGATTGGCCCACAAAGCGGATAAAGCTCTGTGATTTGTTCACTTAGCAGATAGAGCACTATGATTGGTCCATAATGGTGGACCAATCACAGCTCTTTATGTGTTTGAAACCCCTCTAGAGAGCTGTGATTGGCTAGCCAGAGTCCTGGTAGGAGCTGCTGAGGTTCCAATGGAGCATGCCTAGACCATTCTTTGCAAAGCAAGAATTTGGTCTAGTTCACTAGGCTAGGTTTCTACTGCAGATCTGGAAAAAGTCATCCATGTCTTTGTGTCATCACGCTTAGACTACTGTAACGCTCTTTTTACTGGTCTCAGCAAAACCTCCCTCTCACGCCTTCAAGCCATCCAAAATGCAGCAGCCAGACTCCTAACCAAATCCAGCAGACGAGCTCACATCACTCCAGGTTTACAGTCCCTCCACTGGCTCCCGGTAGAATATAGAATACAGTTTAAAGTTTTAGTCCTGATCTATAGAGCTCTTAACAACCAGGCTCCAAGCTACCTATCTGAGCTTATATCCCCACACACCACCTCTCGGAACCTTAGATCCACATCTGAAAACCTCCTGGCTGTTCCTCGAACCAGACTGAAAACCAAAGGGGACAGGGCCTTTCAGACTATTGCACCCAGACTTTGGAACAGTCTACCTTCAAATCTCCGTCTCTCTAACACTGTAGAGGTCTTTAAAAATCATCTAAAAACTCACCTTTTCATCCAGGTGTTCCCTCCCTAAATGTTTCTAAAAGATGGCTTTGTTCGGGTTCACACCTTCACTTTGTTTATACTCATGATTTTATTTTCTACGTTTAACACTGCTATTGTTTTTTCTAATGTTTTTATTGGTTAGAGGTATTTGCCCTGATCTTTATCATGTTGTACAGCGCTTTGTGATTTATATCTGTGAAAGGCGCTATATAAATACACTTTTACTTACTTACTTACTTACTTTTCTTTTCAACATGGTTTAATGTAGTTTTTCATTCAGTACACTCAGTATCGTTTATCTGGACTCTGTGTTAGGTGGATAAGGTGAGACTGACCTTCTTTGCTGAACACATTTTACTGTCATCAACCATAATCATCTTAATCATTATTATACCCAAATCATAATAATTCATTTCATGTAATTAAAATACCTTTATATTGAACCAAGTGATCATTTATGATGATTATGATAACCGGTAATAAAATCAATGAGTTTTATTAAATATTATTATCTAATTATTGTCATCCTGAGCTTGAAGTGTCCTCCTGGGATGGAACAGCAGCAGATATGGATATGATCTTGAGCAGACATCGTGGCTCCTTGTTTAATCTGTGGATTTAACAGTACTGTTTGACCCAGCTTGACCCAGCTGGGTAGATGTGCCCTTTGCCACAGATTAGAGAACCTTCATCACGTTACAACAGAAATTTTACACTGACATACTGGGTTAAGGTTAGGATGGGGGTCAGGGGAAGGTTAAATCGCTGGAGGTTACCGCTAGCGTTGGATACCGACGCTCTGGCACAGCGCGTCGCCTCCCGATGCGCAGGGGCTCCCTATTCGTCAGAAACAAACGCTCGGTCGCACCGCATCATTTTGTGACGCTTAGGGTGTGAGAATGTGTTGGTTGCAGCTGTCGGGTGGTGGTGGAGTACAATCTGTTAAAAGACAGGTTAAGCTCGTTAGCCCAGCTCTGGTCCCCTTCAGCAGGCACCACTCCTCCCACTGTGACCTGTGATGTTCCTGAGGCCTCTCCATGCACCGTGAGCATTGTTCTGCCCTAGCTGTTTCTCCAGCTGCTGAAGTGCCTTTAGCCCGTCTTCACCCGTCTCTGCTCCTCTTTGTCAACACCTATAAAAGCTTTCTTCTTATTGTTCAGCAGGGATGTCAGCTCAGGGGTCAACCAGGGCTTATTATTGGAGAAACCGAGACAGCCAGAGAAGCTATAGGCAACACACTTTGTTGATCAAGCTGTACCATGAATATTTTCCCCAGTTAAACGTTGTTTATCGATGACATGGTCTCCGTGTCACATCCTGGCTGTTAGACTGGTGGCACAGACAGCACAACAGGACAACATGAACCTTTCTTTACAGCCATGTGTACTGGCTTGTCAGCATTTTCGTTATTTGTGTTTAATTCCTTCTTCACTAGAACATGTGGTGGCCTTCCACCCTGAGGGGGCTGGGGCGCTCCACTCCTTTTATCCACATTTCCCTGCACTTGCTGTGATGAGCTCACACAATAACGGCTTTATTTCATCTCAACTTCAGATAAAGGATTCTCTGTCTGCTTTACTTTAGCTCTGTTCCTTTCTGTGTGTCTAGTAATGACAGTAAATAGGTTTATTCATGTTAGAATCATCACCCTGATGCTCAGGAAAGAAACTCGACCATCCGAAGCCCATTCCCTTTAGACTTAGATCTTAAAATGTTTGAATTTTTATGTCTTATTTGCTCCTACTGCTCCATCAACCTCTGTGTTGTTTTGAATGTTTTTGTCTGTTTTTTGTTGGAAGGTGTCCTTGGGTTTGAGAAAGGTGCCCTCAAATAAAAATGTATTATTATTATTATTATTAAGACTTTCTCGTGTGTGTTTTCTCTCTGGGTTGCAGATTTGGTCGTAAGTCCATGCTCCTGTTGGCTTTGGTTGCTACTACCATGTTTGGAGCCACCTCCGCCTTCTCCACCTCCTACACCATGTTCGCCATCTCCAGAGCTCTTTCTGGCGTCGCCCTCTCTGGTCTTTCCATCATTGGAGTGGTTCTCGGTAAACACTTGCCACATGCACCATTAAATGAGAGAACGAGAAGTAGAAGTATATTTCCCGTTGTTTCTGTGCGTGTTAATCCCTCACTGGGATTCGGCACTAGGACAGACGGCCATTCCTCTCAGGTGTGATCACCTTGCCTCTCGAGGAACACTGAAGGGCTCTTCTTGCTGGTGAATGTCCTGGTGAGGCTTTTTCCAGAAGGTCTCACTTGTTCTTGGGAGACAGCTTGGTGTCATCCATGTATGTACGCCATGGTGACCCCAGATGACCTGTAAAAATAACGTTGAATATTTTAAAAGCCACAGCAGCACAAACGTAGCCCTAACCACTCCACCTATTTGCGTGGATTTCTGATCTGGGTGGGGTTGCAGCTTCATCTACGTAGAGAGAGGAGGGAGCTGTAGCTGTACCAGCAGCAGTGACGGTTCAGACACCCCAGCTGAAGTCCTTCTGAAGATCATCTTTCATTCTGCATGAATAAACGCTATCATGAGGCGATGGTGGTTCAGGGGTAACGGCTTCTTCCTGTAAAGCGGGGGTTGCAGGTTCAAAACCAAGCTCTTGTAGTCCTATAGGTTGTACTGTCCTTGGGCAGGACACCTCCCCCTCCCTGCCTGCTGGTGGGGGTCAGAGGGGCCGGTGGCGCCTGCTTTCAGCAGCCTCACCTCCACAGGGTGCCCCAGGGCAGCTGTAGCTACGCTGTAGCTCATCACCACCACGCTGAAATAAAAGGTCGGCCACAAAAAAGGACTTTATGTAATAAAAGGACTCAAACAAGTGCAGATCATTAATCATTCAATGATGCTTTTTGCATGTCAGAGGAAGAAGTCTGGAAAACTTGATGCATAAGATTTCCCTTTTCCACAACTTCATATGATTTTACGCACATTTAATAATTACGTTAAAAATCAAACAACTGCACCAGAAATCCTTTTAACGCTTGGCTCCATTTCCTCCGGAGGCATTGAGTGGACAGATGTAGAGCACCGGACGTTTACTGGAACCATCATGAGTTTGTCGTGGAGTGTGGGGAACATGTTTCTCGCTCTCCTGGCCTTCTTCTTCAGAGACTGGAGGCATCTGACGCTGGCTGTGACCGCCCCTTGTGTTGCTGCCATCATCTTCTGTTGGTGAGCTTGGGATCTGGAGTTTTGGTTCTACTTGCTGAGTGTCTCTTCAAATCCTTTATTTTTTCCTCAGGTGGCTGCCCGAGTCGGCACGCTGGCTGTTGGCAACCGGAAGAACCGAGGAAGCCAAGAAGTATTTGGTTCAGTGTGCTAAAGTAAACAAGAAGTATCCGTGTACATCCAAGTTGGACACTGAGGTACACTTAGACTGCAAGACTAAGCTTTTTTTCCAAAAATGACAATATCAACAATAGCAGAGTGCTCTTTTCCACAGGAAAGGAGTTAGTAACCCCCATCCTGTCTTCCAGCTGAGATGCTTCTGGCCTCTTTCAGCACTAAAACCATTAGACAAAGTATTGTAGCAATTAAAACATTCATTATGACCATTAAGATGTGATGATTCCATATAAATATGAAATATCAGCCTGATTGATTTTTGAATGTTTAATCAGAAGAGTCTAGGGTTCTTTGCTTCTTTAGGGATCATAAACACACTTCGTATTAATTCAGACAGAGTCAGTATGTAGTTTATAAAATTAATGTAATTATTTTTCCTAAACCAATAATTTATACATGAGTACATACGAATAATGAGATGTGGTGTGATGGATCTGGAGTGATTTAATGTGATGTGTGAAATGTAATGGAAGCTTTGTATCTGAGAAAACAGTGTTGTTTTGATTGAAAACCTCATCAGACACCAGTATGCAGGCTTACGATACCCTGGAGTTGCTCCCGGCGGTCCGGAGGGGTGAGGTCACCGGACGTCGAAACCACGATATTCAGAGATTAGTAGCTGCCTCTGAGTTCAGCTTCCCCGGCTATGAGATGCAGCCCGGGGTCTGCAGATTAGGCGTCCAAGGTGGATGTCTGAGAGTTGAAGTAGCTCTGAAAAGAGCTGTTGCGTCTGTAATCGCTTACAGCGTCACAGAAAGGTTTTGACTTAAGGTCAAAGGAGTTAGTTTCAAAAAGGCTTCTTTCCCGATTTGTCCGAATCGGGGTTCAGCTGGAAACTAAATTAATCAGGAAGTAATTCTTGTTTTATTAAAATACTTTGTTATGATTTCTGGCCTCGTTTGGCTAATCAGAATCTGACACTTTTCTGAGTGTTTACCAACATCCCTCAGAAAGCCACGCCCTCCTTCAGATACAAAGATGTTTTTAACCTTAATATGTGTCTTACTGTAACGTGTATGAGTGTAGATAATGACTGACTTGTTAAATCAAACACATACTGATTTATAACTGGATCATTGTAAGAACAATATTCATTTCAAATTCACTGACTTAAGCACAGATTATTCAAACATTTCATTTAAACATCTGGTTCATTCATCACATGTGATTATTTAACTTACAACCGTAAAATCCTGTAGGATCTTCCAGTAGCTAGTGAGGAATTCAGCAGTCTGGCTCCTGCATCAGACCTCGGGACAGACTGTTTATTTCTGCGTTGAGGAACAATAATTTGGTAGAGGTTGATTTGTGTGTCCGTACCCTCCAGCTGGTGCAGCCTTGACTTTGCAGTTCCTGGCGTGTATGAAAGGTTATGCTGTGTCAATTAGGTGGTGAAAAATTGACCCTTTTGGGCGTTACGACTCCCCCCCCCTTCCAAGGTCACGGGGTCATGGCAGAAGACCACGAGGCGTTGGACAATCTTAGGGGCCCTGAGGACTCAGCAGAGGAAGACAGAGTTAGTTCCCAGGCACCGAAGCATCATGACTGAAGAAAAGCAAATTGGTGACAGCATGGTGGGAGTATCTAAAAATGACAGAGTCTTCACTAGAACCATGCAAAGGCACACCTATCTGGAATAATCCTGATATTTTGCAAAATAATAAAATGATGAACCTTCCGGACTGGAAAAATAAAGGAATCCTATACACTGGAAATAGCAGGGATGTGTATTTTTGAAATTCTGGTGATACGATACATATCACGATACAGGGGAGACGATACGATATATCACGATATATTGCGATACATTCAGTCAGACGTTACAAGCAATTTTTTTGCTGAATTTATTGTAAGAATGTTCAATAAACAGTCAAATCTGATACGTAACGTGTTTAACATGAGGTATCTGAAGCATGATGGAGGGATTTACATTTCAATGGTGGAAACAAAACCCATCACACACTGCTGCCACCTAGCGGGTGGTGATTGGATTGCACAAAACGAAAAGAAAATGCACAAATGTTTGCATGTAAATTCTTTCAGGAATTAGATACACGGCTTTTGAATATCGATGTAATAATCACAGGAAAAATATCACGATATATTGCCATATCGATATTTTCTTACATCCCTAGGAAATAGTGTAAAATATGTTTAATGGACAGTTTTTGGAAGTTATTTCTGGAACTAGGAACTCCACTGGGGTTGGTGGGAGGGGGCTTTCCGTGCTAATCGGCCATGGGGAATGAGTGAGCGGCACTGCTGTTTGTTTCCCACCGATGCGTGAGATGAGAGAGCCCCGGTGTTGCAATCCCAAGGACTGATCCAAATCCACATGAAGAAGAGGCATGCATGCAAAGGAAGGCAGAGGGAGTTTTACTTTCCAATCTGGGTTGGGACAAGAGTCAGTAGTCGGGGTTCAGAGCGAAGGTCGAGATACGTAGATCAGAGGAGGGCGAGGCGAGGAGGCAACATCTGGGCACATGAACCCAGGTCCACACAGGAGAGCAGGAACGGGAATCCTGTAGCAGCCAGAGTTATGGTTTTATTAGGACTAAAACAAAACAGTCTATCTTCAAACACACTGTTCCATTGGCCACCTTATGGACCACTTCTTCAGTGGTTTGGCTTTCAGCTGCTTTAGTTCAGTTTATGATTACACGGGACCTGCGATTCAGCCACAGTGCAACAGAATGAGCTTTATTAAACAGAATCTGGGTTTGAGCTCTGATGCGGGAATCCTCGCAGCTCGGAGCGCCACAGACACCGAAAGACTCAACAAGCACAATCCAAGGATGTGGCTGTTGAAGCGGAGGCAGTAGCGTCGGGAGGATACGGAGAGGGTCGCTGGTCCAGAAAACAGAAAAGCAGTAGAGATCCATCGAGGCCAAGGCAGGGATGCTCCAGGGACATGGGCCAAGCATCTGACCCTCTACGGGTGCAAGACTGTTGGTAGTCTGGAGTTTACACCATCAGAAACACGCTTTCCTGCATGTTTTAGTTGTTTACCTGCTTCACCTCACCTGATTTCATTCAGCAGGTGACTAACAGGCCTCTGCAGAGCTTGATGAGCTTGATGATTCAACCACTGAAGCAGACGGGGCTCCCCACCCCTGGGTTTCAGGGCGGCTGTAGTGAAGCTGAACCTCGAGCCACTGAAGACTGAGCCCTCAGTCCCAGAGCAGTGGCTGCTAGCTCCCTGTCACCAAGGCGGATGGATAAGGAGTTCACTGTGGAGACATTGGAGAATCCTGAACGTCGCTGTAGAAATGATGTTTGTTGTTATTGTGGCTGAATGTTTTAGGGTCTGAGTAAAGTCGCAGTGTCTGAAGTGGCTGAGAAGAACCACACCTACCTGGATCTGTTCAGAACCCCTCAGCTGAGAAGGATAACACTCTGCTCCGGCTTTTTCTGGTATGACATGACTGTTGGGGTGCCGGGTGGGCTGCGTGGGTCTGCAGGCTGATCACGTCCCAGCTGTGTTGCTGCACTGTAGGTTTGCTGTTGCCTTCCTCTACTATGGAATCAGCTTCAAGATCTCCGGTTTTGGTGTCAGCATCTACTTCACTCAGTTCATCTATTCCGCCATCGAGGTTCCTGCCAAAATCCTCACGTTCTTTGTGGTGGACTGGATCGGCCGGAGGAACGGCCAGGCGTGTTTTCTGATCACAACGGGAGCTCTGATTGGGATCAACACAGCTATTCCTCTAGGTTACAGCGGCTCTTCTCTTTGCACAAATACGTAGAATAAAATAAAGTTTCTACATTTATTGCTGTCGTATTACACAGGCATCTCAGTTGTTTGGTCCGTTTCTCCTGCAGAGTACTCTGTGCTTCGCACGTGCGTCGCTGTGGTGGCCAAAGGCTTCTCTGAGGCGGCTTTCACCACAGCGTTCCTCTACTCAGCTGAACTCTTCCCCACTGTTCTCCGGTAAGCTCCAACATCCACGTCGAGAGCTGGAAGCCGTTTTCACCACTTTAACACGTAACAGCAACCCCATCAGTAATTAAAGCTTTCCTCTTTTATTTCCTTGGGACAACAGGTAGCATACAACTACGAGTTACTAAATGAAATCACAACACAAGCCATCCTTCTTCTGGAGGTCCAGTAGTCATAGCAATCTAGGCCAGGGCTGTTCACCTCTGGTCCTTCTGCCCTGCATGTTTGAGCTGTTCTGTCGCTCCAACACACCTCATTCAAACTTTGCAGAAAGTGTCTAAATTCAGGGAATTTTACATTACATCTGTGTCTGAAGCCGCTGAACGCTCGTCTAATCAGTACATCTGCAGTGGACTCTGGTAGGACTGAATGCCTGGTAAAGCCGGGCACATGCTGTGCGACTTTTTCACGTTCTTGAGACGATTTTGCCCTCGTGGGAGAATCTACAAGATCGCGGTGAGTTTTGCGCTGAGCGTCGTATTCAGGGGTTACGAGAGGTGATTAACGCCACATGACCAGCGACCAATCAGCAATCGTGAGCTGGTGCAGATTTCTGGCGTGTTTGAAGTTTTGATCGTCCCTCGTGAGTGCATCGCACTGTAGGAGCGGCGCTGCGAGCAGCTGCGACCCAAAAAGTACCAGAACCAGTCACGGCGCGTCAACGCGGCTCGCCAGTTATTTCCCTACTAACACACGTCGGTTGTTTTTTATTTATACACTTATTTTTCACACAAAGTGACTGTCAAGAAGGCGTGTTTGCCGTGTTTATGTCAAAATTAAACTCTGATTTACTTTCTTTCTTTCATCTTCCTCCTCCAACCCTCATCAACCCCCGTGGCCTGCTCCTGCAGACTATTTAAAATAATTGTGTGAAAACTCACAACGCTGCAGCCAGAAAAACATGACTGCATTTAAGTGGGTGGACTTTCCCACAATATACATTTAAGACACTAAGATGGAGGTCTGACTCAAATAATAAATAAATTAAACACAGTTTTAATTGCTATTTAACTATAGTACAGAATACTCAGTATAGAGTCTGTTCTGTTAAGGTAAGAAAATCACACATTTCTTTTGTGAAAATCTACCGAATGATGTGGGTTAGGGTTAGACAAAGACAGATGTGCATCAATAACTTATATACTGTAAAAAAAAACAGTATAAATATATATATGGTGATTATTGTTTTACTGGACAGAATCTGGGGCAGCTGAGATTTTGTTCCATAGCCATAAAATAAATGATGTTGGTATTAAACTCACTCCAGTGGCTCAGAGTCTGATCTGTAAATTCATTTGTTAGAGAATAATACTTTTTTTAATGTTTTATAAAATGAAAAACTAAAATTGTTGTCGACTAAAACTGACTAAAACTAAAATTCATTTTCTTCATAAACACTAATCAAAAACAACCCTATTGTAGAGGTGCTGATGCTAACAGTTAGCTTCTACTAGCAGAGGCGTTCTCTGCTGTTTCCTGGACGCTAAACCAACAACAGCCTTCCCCGTCACAAGTCAAGATGGGTGAGTCCATAAATGTTAGTGACGGTGTGACGTAGATCTGTCAGGCTTTTCTAATCCTAGAGTTTCACCGCCTGTTTTCTATCAGAAGCTACTGCAGGAGATAGGTGTAGAAGACTATTTTCATGTTCAGCCTGCATGAAACACTCAGAGTGATCGATTATAATCAGAAATAAGTTTTTAAAAACGATTTTTCAGTATATCACACCTTTAAAAAAATTTAGTATAGGTGGCAGAGAAATTAATCGTCCACCTCCTAATCGGAAGGTTGCAGGTTCGTTAAAAGCCACATATTGATTTGAGCTAATTAGCATGTGTGTTAGTCAGCAACAAACCATTTACTTTCAGTTAACAAACCATTATGAATGGCTTATTTTGATAAAACTCTTACTTTATGGCCTGTTGATGTTGTAATTACAAAATTAGTAATACACTGTTAATAAGTGCTTAATAATGGCTAGTTCAGACTTAGTAGTTTACTAATATGCATATTAATTGGCCGCAGGTCAGATGAAACAACAACAAAGTCAATCGTCGAGCTGCGGCCTAAGGTATCCTGCTGCCAAGAGCACATATGGACACCTTTATGTCTGAACATGGTGTTCATTATGGACAATCCATGACTGGCACAGAAGTCCAATAACAAAACACCACTCGAATTCAGATCAGGGGGACCGTTCCTCCCAACCACACCTCTCCAGGTCTCACTGTCGTTGCCCACGTGAGCGTTAAAGTCCCCCAGCAGAACGAGGGAGTCACCGGAAGGAGCGCTCTCCAGCACCCCCTCCAAGGTCTCCAAAAAGGGTGGGTAGTCTGATCTGTAGTTTGGTGCAAAAGCACAGACCACAGTCAGAACCCGTCCCTCCACACGTAGGCGGAGGGAGGCTACTCTCTCATTCACTGGGGTAAACCCCAACGTACAGGCACCAAGATGGGGGGTAACTAGTATGCCCACCCCTGCTCAGCGCCTCTCAGTGGGAGCAACTTCAAAGTGGTAGAAAGTCCAACCCCTCTCAAGGAAACTGGTTCCAGAGCCAGAGCCATGCGTTGAGGTGAGTCCGACTATATCTAGTCGGCACCTCTCAACCTCACACACCAACTCAGGCTCCTCCCCCACCAGAGAGGTGACATTCCATGTGCCAAGAGCCAGCTTCTGTAGCCGAGGATCACACCGCCAAGGTCCCCGCCCTCGACTACCACCCGTCACACACTGCAACCGACCCCTTTGGCCTATCTATCTATCTATCTATCTATCTATCTATCTATCTATCTATCTATCTATCTATCTATCTATCTATCTATCTATCGATCTATCGATCTATCGATCTATCGATCGATTAGGAAGGTTTAAATAGAGAAGTGTATGAACATTTTATTTACAGCCTTGGGAGAAAAGCTTGTGAAAGAAAGAGCATAATGAACTGCACTTACACACTGTGACCAAGCTGATTACACACATTGCCCGTTTTGTTTGTTCTGGACTGTAGCTCGATTAATGTCCAAGAAGAGTTTGGATGCAGCGTTGTGACTAAAGCTCCTGATTTGTGTTGTTGGACAGACAAAGTGGTCTTGGCTACACTTCGTGTCTCTGTCGAATCGGAAGTGCCCTGGCTCCAATTGTTATGATGCTGGAGGATGTTTGGCTTCTACTGCCCCCTGTGATCTTTGCTGGGATTGGGATTATCAGCGGCAGCTTGGTCCTTCTGCTTCCAGAGACTCTCAATGTCCATCTGCCAGAAAACATCATTGATGTTGAAGAGGGAAGGTACACAAACCAAATTCCTCCTGAGGTTCATGTTGACCTTATGAGACCATTGTAAAGGTTACATGCTGAGTTAGAGCATAGGTACATAGGTGCTTTTATCCAATGTTACACCATGTCATCCCTCAAAATCGTAAGATCGAGAAAAACGTAATAACTCTTGTTGTTGATCTGTCGACCACCAACACCTCTGTGAAACATTCCTGGATGAATCTGTGTAAGAGACGAGTTTCCCTGTGTCCGTTTTATTGCAAGATAAAATATAATGAACCGTTTCACTCTTCTTCCAGGCATACGAAGAGCGATGAAAATGGAGATGCACAGATTGAGCTCATGAGAGTAAGCTGCAACGACATGTCGACGTCACGATAAAACTAACCTGCAACAGTTGAGAGAACAAGTTCCTCCTGATGGCAAAGTGTGTGTGTGTGTGTGTGTGTGTGTGTGTGTGTGTGTGTATGTGGGGGGTGTAGTTAATGATTTGTTACTTTTTGATTATAGCTTATTTACCTATTTTGTAATTCAGCAGATGTTTTCATAAGGTCCTGTCCTGTCCCTGTCCTGTCCTCTGTCCCTTTAAGCTAAGTATACAGTTAGTTAGTCGGTAGTTCTCCACATGATTTGGAGGAAGAGATGTTTTTTTAACAGCGGTTTAACCTGAGCATGCTGAGAGAGGTGGGAAATATATCAGATGTCAGTGAAGCATTGACCACATGTGTGACTGCTGCGGCTACTGTAGCAGCAATAGACTGGAGCAGCTTAGTTGGAGTGGGGCCCAAATCTGCCCATGCTGAGCCCTCATGGGTGCCCTGGACCAGCCAAACGGACTTTTGGCATAACTTTGATTATTTCTGTGGGCACCCCATAGCAGGATCCGTCCAAAACTACCCACAGTGGCCCCGTGAATGTCAGCCCGTGTGGGGAATCCAGGGGTCCGCCCAGTTCAATGTCACATGTCTGCTGGACATGTGTGTTTCTCTGTTTTTTTAATGCTCTCTCTCTCAGCTCAGGTGCAGAGCACAGATTAGGGGAATGCTTGACTCGGGTTGGATAATGACATGGCCAGCCTCCTTTCCATTAGAGCAATCAGGAGCAGATATTTCTTTCTAAAAGCAGGAAGGCAGCACCACCTCCCCCCTACGTCTCTCCTACTGGTACCTGCTGACTGGAACACTTGTGTTGCTGCTCTGAGAGCCATTTTATTGTTTGAAGGTTAGTGGTGGGAGTCTGGGATACCCTGTTTATTCCATCATGCAGAGGTTTATGTTAAACACACTAGGAAGACAGGCTGGTGCCACCCATGTAATGTTTTACCTAAACATTTTTGTTGGAGTAAAAAGAATTGTGTTCTGGTTAGTTATTTTGTTAAGAATTACTAGACAGCTTGGCTTGGTTTTGTTTTGCTTATTTCTTTAATTTGGACTGCCCCCGCCCCCCCCCCCCCCCAACTCAACAGCTTGTTGGTATTTTTGTTATAATAAAGTTTTTTTACATATACAAAGACTATGTCTCCTCATTGTGGTTGTCGTGTTGCGCCGCTCACATAAGTGGGGGCTCGTCCGAGATACTTTTTCCCTGAGCTAGACAACCATAGTGGGTAGTAAGTGCTTTGTATCCTGTGGAAACATACAGTTCGACCTTCATTGTTTTATTGATGATCCTATGAAAAGTTTGATTGTCAGCTGAGATTGTGAAGCACGTAGTAGTGTCATGGGTAGGAGGTTGTTGTAGGACCCAAGTGCAGGAAATCCAGGAGGCAGCCAGGTAGGTTATAGTTTAAATGTTTACTATAAACGGTGTGTGGAGCAGGAGCAACAAAACATGAGGATTGGGCAAAAACACCAACACAAGGAACCGACAAGAAACACTGAACAGGGCTGGATTTGAATACACTGAGGATGTGAGTGGAGAGGAGCAACAGGTGTGATGAGTACCGATAATTAATAATTGTAGACAGGTGTAACTAGTTACCTCTGGGGAAGGAAGCCAGAAAACAAAGCCAACAGGAGGATAGTGCTAAAGATAATAATAAAGCTAAGGACAGAACAAGCAATTACAACAAACTGGAGCTAAAAGTCTACAATTTATAAATAAAACAGGGAGGATAAATGCAGCTCAGACAAACAAGCCATAGAGAAACAAAAACCTTTTATGGTGTTTTGTCACTTATTGAGGCTTTTTCTGTAAAAAAAAAAAAAAAAACAACAACAACAACCAACAAAAACCACACACATCAAATTAACTTTAACAGAAATCCAGATTTTTCTAAAGAATAAATAATCATTTATAACTGACACATGACTAAAATGCTGAAGAGGGTAAGCTGTTGCACCATCGTACAAAAGAACATGGCTGACCTCCTCTGGTGGAGCATCTCTCAGTGCTGAACGCAATGCATCAGGAAATGATGGCATCTCAGTGCTATCCATCAGTTCCTAATGCAGTATCTTCAACATCAGAGGTCGTAAAGCTTCTCACCGTCTTTCTTGCACTGCTCACCAACCCAAACCCGGTTTCAAACCCAGCTACAGTCTAAAACAATCATTACATGCAACAGCTCCGGAACTCTGTTAGAAGCAGCCTAAATGAAAAGAAAAGGTTTTTTATTCTTACTTTTGTTGCACTGATTTTAAATCATTCAGATGAGAAACATAAAAAGACAGAGTATGTGACGGAAGGGTTAGGCTTAGGGTTAGCTGGAGTGAAGCTGTGCTGCTGCGTTCAGACGAACCCCAGCCGACGCCGTGAGGCTCAACGCTCACAGTCGCCAGCTGAGATTTCCCTGAATCACAGCCGTCACCTGTTGTGTGTGTGTGTGTGTGTGTGTGTGTGTGTGTGTATGAGGGAGGACAACCTGTATATGTAGCTATCACACACACACATTTTAAATGAATCTGTAAGGGAACGGTAACACCAGAGTGACTGGGTCATCTCTGCAGGTGACTGTGAGATTAAAATATCACAGTTGCCTGTAGAGATTATCGAGTCAGCCTGCTGAGCTGCGAATACACCACCAACCCGGTACGTCAGAGAAAAGTCTACTGCTCCACACTACATTACCAGAGCTGTGCTCAGCTTCAGGTAACTAACCAGATATGTCCGAGTGTTCTTGACTGCAGCATTGATGATTCAGCAACAATCGGGGCAGACGAAGGTGGGTGTGTTGATATAAACCAACAGTCAGATGTACGTGTCACACGTTTCTAAACGACTCCCTGCTGTGGAGCTACACACGTGCAACAAAAGCCGGTAAAGTCAGAACAACCACAGGTGCTGTTACCGTTAAACGTTAATGATAACTTCAAACATACAAATGTACATGAATGAAGTAGTTCATGTTAAAATCACACTTCACCTTCCCCACATGCTGGAGCGAGTGTGTGTGTGTGTGTGTGTGTGTGTGTGTGTGTGTGTGTGTGTGTGTGTGTGTGTGTGTGTGTGTGTGTGAGACG
>SSNQ01000141.1:905339-917054 GCA_006942095.1 Nothobranchius kuhntae | reverse complement strand
CTAGAAATTCTGTCCATAAAGGTAATGAACAGAACCGGTGACAAAGGGCAGCCCTGGCGGAGTCCAACCCTCACTGGGAACAGGTCCGACTTACTACCGGCTATGCGGACCAAACTCACGCTCCTCTGGTAAAGGGACTGAATGGCCCTTAACAGAAAGCCACCCACCCCATACTCCTGGAGCGTCCCCCACAGGGTGCCCCTGGGGACACGGTCATAAGCCTTCTCCAAATCCACAAAACACATGTGGATTGGTTGGGCAAACTCCCATGCCCCCTCCATCACCCTTGCAAGGGTATAGAGCTGGTCCACAGTTCCACGGCCAGGACGAAAACCACATTGCTCCTCCTCTATCTGAGATTCAACTATCGATCGGACCCTCCTCTCCAGTACCTTGGAGTAGACCTTTCCAGGGAGGCTGAGGAGTGTGATCCCCCTATAGTTGGAACACACCCTCAGGTCACCCTTCTTAAAGATGGGGACCACCACCCCGGTCTGCCACTCCCTAGTACCCGGCCCGGAGGGTTACCGGGGTCCCACCCTGGAGCCAGGCCTGGGGTTGGGGCCCGTGAGCGAGCGCCTGGTGGCCGGGCTTTCGCCCATGGGGCCCGGCCGGGCCCAGCCCGAACCGGATACATGGGCTCGTCCAACTGTGGACCCACCACCCGCAGGAGGAACATGAAGGGTCCGGTGCAATGCGAATCGGGTGGCAGACCAAGGCGGGAGCCTTGGCGGTCCAATCCCCGGACAAGAAAACTAAAAAACATTCCTTAGTGATTCAAAGTGCTTACAGATCACATGGCTAGATCAGTTTCATGCAGCACTTAAAGCAGGGGTGTCCAATCCTGGTCCTCGAGGGCCGGTATCCAGCACGTTTTCGTTTTTACCTGCTTCATCACACCTGATTTCAATCAGCAGGTGATTAACAGGCTTCTGCAGAGCCTGATGAGCTGCTGCACAGGTGATTCAACCAGCTAATCAAGCTTGTTGAAGCAGAAAAACCACAAAACCTGCTGGTTACCAGCCCTCCAGAACCAGGATTGGACACCCCTGACTTAAAGTATATTTGACTCATTTTACTTAACATCTTTTAGCTTTCACCAGCACATCAACATCAAGTCACATCCTGAGTGGCGGCCAACTTCAGGATGTGATTCAAGTTCTTGTGTGAGCCTTGAGCACATTTGTTTTATTTATACTCATTACAGAGGACTTGCTCACAAAGATAAGTTTATTTTCACTCTACATTGTAAAGTATGAAAATAAAGTTTACATCTCGCGGGCCGGATTTTACCCGTTTGCGGGCCGGATCCGGCCCACGGGCCGCATATTTGACACCCCTGCTCTAGACACTAGCTAGTTTTCCATTAGCACTGCTCAGCCTGAAACAGTGCAGCGTGGTTCAAGTCAGCTCATCTGAGTGTAGTTCTGCTCAGCACAAAAATGGTGGTGTTGCTGGACATTTAGCTCAGTATTATGGGCTGTTTCTCAATATCAAGGAACCTCGCTTTGATGTCTTGGTCCCGCCCCGGTTGCCTAGGAGATACGTCATCAGGAACCGCCAAGACGTGTTCCAATGTTCATGTTCTACCGAGGCGTGTGTTCTCCGTTTGTTAGCTGTTAGCTAGCTGAGCGAGGATGAACGGGAGAAGTCTTGTAGCCTAGCCTTGGTCCAACATTTCCCAGAATACACCGCGGTATTTTCAAAAGGATGGTGGATCAGGAGCCGGCAGCTACTTCGGGGCAAATTTCCAGTTTAAATGTAAGCCAACTACTTGCAGATATCGGGCTGATATCTGACATGTTTATTTAGCTCCACAGCAGGAATCTGTGGTTGGTTAGTTGTTCCGTGGCTAGCAGGTACTAACTCACTCACATTTACTTTCACCAGTATTTACACAATTAAAAAGTAAAAGGCTCGTTATACATTTATAATAAAGCAAATATGTATGAGGGGCGTGTGAGCCGTAATTCATTCTGTTACTCTAACATGTTCTCCTCACACATGCATACATTCTTCTCATACATACACACAAACACTCAAACACACACATGTTCTCTTTACACACACACACGCACACACACGCACACAAACACTCAAACACACACATATTCTCTTTACACACACACAAACACACACACACACACGCATTCTTCTCATACATACACACAAACACTCAAACACACACATATTCTCTTTACACACACACACACACACACACACACACACACAAACACTCAAACACACACATGTTCTCTTTACACACACACGCACACACACACACACACACGCACACACAGGTCGCCCCAATTCTCTATTACCGTAATGCACAATGTAGGCGAGAAGCTGAAGTTCAGCAAAAGCAAATATATATCATGCGATCCACGTTAGAACAATACACGTATAATTTTCTGATGTCATCCACAAACCGAACAGTAAAGTAATGAAATTCTTCTTTCATTTTTTTTCATCAAACTATAACGTAGTTGCATGACTAGTTAGCTGGAATCGAGGCACGGTTGATGGAGACGTCGTTTCTGAAAGGTAGTGCTCATGGAAAACTGCCTGAGCGCCGGGATTGGCTGGACCTAAAATTGTTCAGAGCAATGGTAGACCCACTGAGGCTACAATGGAGTGTGGCAAGACCGACCTGCTAAATCTTTTCCCACACTTGGTCTAGATTTCTAGGCTCGATGGAGGCCTCCATTGTCATTGGGACCTCCAAATGTTTCTGTAACTTCCCCCAGATTTTGTGCCTCAAGACATTCCTTTCTCTGAGGTCTACTGACAGTTTATTATGTTCTGTCAGCTGTAGCAGCTAGAAGGGTGTGTGCCTTTGCATGTCATGTCCAACCAGCTGAAGTTACCACAGGTGGACTCCAGCTGAGCTGCAGAAACATCTCATTATAGAGTGTTGTCTGTAGACATTTTAGGGGGAAATATATCTAATCTAGAAGGCTGTAACATTACAAATGTGTGTAAGTCATGTGCTCTGAATACTTTGTACAGCTGCTATGCAGGACCTTATCCCTCCATGTTCTTCTTGGTCCCCTCTTCTCCACTGGGTTTCTGTTGCCTGAAACTTTCATTTAGCATTTCATCTTGGAGCCTCGGCTGGATTAGGAGCAGGCCCGTCCAGTTTGACTTCAGCTGGACTAAAGCAGTAATTCAGTTTTCTCTTCCTACAGCAGGTAGACCCACTGACTGGTTTTACACACACACACACACACACACACACACACACACACACACACACACACACACACACACACACACACACACACACACACACACACACACACACACACCTGCTTTACTTGTGGTGGACGTGTAAACCCTGTCTTGTGCGTACGTATTCTAGAACATGTTTGCATGTGAATGAAGGAATGGTTTGAATGTGCCGTGTACGTTAACCTCCTTAGTTGTTCATTTACTGCTTTCTTGTGAAAAGGGTTCTTCCTATCAGTGTAGCCTTGATCCTGGTGTGTTTGTCATTAAAGGTCTGATGTTTAGTTAGGAGGAGCAGCTGAAGTTTTCCCAGCCAGACTGTGATGTTGTGTTCCTCGTGAAGGACTTGAGGCACTGCTGCAAAGCTTTAACAACAATGATGATGATGATGAGCATTACTCTGTCACCAGGGCTTCCCCTCGCCCAATGGGAACCCTAAGCTGAATTTTACTTTGAGCCAAGTTCTCAGACACTTATTAGCAGATGCGCTGGTGGGACAGAGAAGGACTTCGAAACACTCTGCCCACCGACCCACGATGTCCCTAGTCGAGGTCAGCAGCCCCCACCATGCCCAGGGGTGGTTGAGCACCCGCTCCCCTTCCTAAGACCGCCACCAGAATCGTCTCGAGGCCTTCTTTGTTGAGTGGCGGCTGAGTACATGTAGATGTGTGTTCATGCATAAACTGGATGACAAAAATGTAAACTTGCTCAAAATGCTGGTTTTCATCTAAATGGTTTTCCACTTTAAAATGGAAGGTAAATAAATCATTTTTCACTTGGCCTGATATCCTATCTCCATTAACTGTGGCTAGAAATTGTTTCCTCCTCACTAGGAAATATGTTCTTTCTCTAAATGTTGTCCGTTTAGACTCATCTGTCTGAATTGCCTGTTTTCGTTTAGGCCTATCTTCTGCACCCTGTACCCTCACACCAGCTAACGCTAGTCTGTGAAGGTCCTCAGTTATTCAGGTCATGGCAAACCAAAGGTGCTCGAATGAAGGCAACTGCACTTTGGTTTCTTGAAGGTCAAGCTGGCAATAGAGGAGTGGAGACACTGGCTGGAGGGAGCAGAAAAGCCGTTCATCATCTGGACGGACCACAAGAACCTTGTGTACCTGTGGGAGGCAAAAAGAAAGAATCCCAGGCAGTACCGGTGGTCCCTTTTCTTTTCTCGATTTAATTTTGTGATTTCTTACCGACCTGGGCACAAGAACTCTAAGCCAGATACCCTTTCCCGGCAATTTGCCCCCGACAAGGAAGCGGAGCCTACTACCATCCTCTCCCCGGAGTGCGTCGTTGGAGGAGTGACTTGGGAGATCAGGAACCAGGTGCTTCAAGCCCAACGGAACGACCCTGACCCGGGAAATGGGCCCCCGGATAAACTGTTCGTGTTGCAGGTCATGCGTTATCCATTGGGGCCGTACGGGAAGGTTTGCTATTCATCCCGGAGTGGGACGCACTGTGGCGCTCCTACGAAGAACTTTTTGATGGCCTTCCTTGTACCAGGACGTAAAACGTTACGTGTCAGGTTGTCACACATGCACCCAGCAGAAGGGGGATAACAGAACTCCTGCAGGTCTTTTAAACCCCCTACCCACGCCCTCACGGCCATGGTCTCACATAGCACTGGACTTTGTTTGTGGTTTGCCTGTTTCTCACGGTTTTAACAGTTCTCACCATTGTTGACAGGTTTTCTAAGGCATGCCACCTAGTTCCTTTAAAATCTCTCCCCTCTGCCGCCGTTACAGCTCAGTTGGTAATAAAACATGTGTTTCGTCTCCACGGCATCCCGGAGGAGATTTTGTCAGACCGTGGTCCCCAGTTTGTGGCACGTGTCTAGAAAGACTTCGCTGAGACCCTGGGGCCCCGTGTCACGCTCACGTCTGGCCATCATCCTCAGACTAACGGCCAGTGTGAGCGCATGAATCAGGAAGTAGGAGCGATGCTTCGCTGTGTGTGCTCCACTCATCCTACAACATGGAGCTCTCATCTCGCCTGGGTGGAGTACGCCCATAACAGTCACACCTCCACAGCCACAGGTCAGTCCCCGTTCGAAGCATCAATAGGGTACCAGCCCTTTCTGTTTCCTCTACAGCCTTCAGCAGCCATAACAGTGCCGCAGTTCCTCAAGGGTGCCAGACGTGCATGGGTTTCTACCCGGGCAGCTCTGGACAGGACCGCCGGCAGGAATAAGCAGTTGGCTGATCGCTGGCGGCGACCGGCACCAGTTTACTCCCCAGGTCAACGAGTTTGGCTGTCATCAAAATATATTCCACTGAAGGCAGCCAACTGCAAGCTCACTCCTCGATTCCTTGGACCCTTTGAGATACTGGATGTACCGACACCTTCCACCGTGCGCCTTGATCTCCCACGAACTTTGAAGGTACATCCAGTATTCCATGTGTCTTTGGTGAAACCTCTAGGCTCCAGTCTCCTCTGCCCGGTTCCTGCACCTCCCCCTCCGGCTAGGCTCTACAAGGGGGAGTTGGTGTACACGGTCAACAGGATTCTGGACTCTCGGCCCCGTGGGAGGGGCGTACAGTATCTGGTTGACTGGGAGGAGTATGGACCAGAGGAACGTTCGTGGGTTCCCCGCTCTTTCATTGAAGACCCTTTGCTCATCCGGGATTATGGGGGGGGGGTACTGTCATGAGCCAGGGTGAGTACTCCTCATTTTCTTTAACATCTCTGAGTCTCTTGCCAGGAGAGGGAGTGCCACCAGCTGTTCCTGATCTGCAATCAGCGGGGTGGTTCCTACTTAAGGTGGATGGAGGACATAATTCGAGGCCGGACGATTGCCTCAGCTTGGTAGTACCCAGCCACTCGTGTTTACTCTAGGACACATGTGTCAGACTCAAGGCCCGCGGGCCAGATGCGGCCCGCGGAGCATTTTTATGTGGCCCGCGAGATAAATATAAAAAATATATTAAAACTGGCCCGCTGGCCGATTTTACCGCAAAGACTTCAACTCCCATGATGCTTTGCGGCGTCAGCACGGAGCCGACTCGCCCCCTCCTTTGTGTTTTTTCAGCGCCTGCTGCCCGGTGTCTGCAGCTCCGCTGTCTCGGACAAACTACACTCCTCTCACTCAGCGCCGAGTTCACTCAGCTGTTTTCTGACGTTGAAGCCCAGAAACGGAGATTCTAGCCGCTCAGTAATGTGTTCACGACTGAAAGAGAAAGTTTTCCAACTAACGTCCAGACAGAGCTGATATAACTCCAGCGAGCAGCGACACGCTCAAACCAGCACGACTCTGTCGTCGTGTTTCCTCCCCGACACACAACAACGTGGTCAAGCTGCTCAGACATGTTCATCAGCACAAACCTATGTGAGCACCTGTTGTCATCTAATGTTGTCATTATTATGATGAAGATGAACAAAACAACAGGAGTCTCCTCCTCAGCTCAGATCAACCCCATGATGCAGGTATCTGGCTGGAACAGGTGAGCATCACAGTAAACCAGTGGAGCAAACTGAGCTTTAAATATGTTGGTTTTATGCTCTTTTTCTGCTCCAAAACATGAAAGTTAACAGGTGAGATGTTGCATTTTCATTTAAGATAAAATGATATTTTATTTTGTTGTTGGCCCGTGAGAAAAGATTTAACCTACAGTAAACAGGAAGTGGAAAGGCTGCAGATAGATGAATAGAATAGAAAATCCCTTTATTGTTCCTCAGTGGAGAAAGCTAGACGTCACAGCAGCGATGACACGTATTACAGGAGAAAAAAGGAGAATAAAAAATAAGAAAAATGAATAAACAAGAAAACATAAATCCTGAATAGATTTAAAAATGCTGATTATACCACAAGTAATGAATACCACTGATGTGTTTTATTTAAAACTGACTTGCTCGTGTGTAATTTGGTTATTCCACATTCAGTGTTAATGCAGAAATAAGTTTGTTTCCAAATTTAAAGGTTCAAAATTGCATTTATGTTGATAAAGAAAATGTGCAAATTTGCGTCACTTTTTCATAAAATGTTAAGTTTGGCCCTCGACTCCGTCCCAGAGTTTAATTTCGGCCCCGTGTGAGTTTGAGTTTGACACCCCTGCTCTAGGATCTCTAGGATAATTTCTTGAAGTGTTTTTACTCTAGATTTTTGGACTTTTGGAATTTTTGCTATCCTCCAGGAGCTGACTCAGAATTCTTTACCTCCTCCAGGATTCCAGTGTTTCCCTCTGGTCACTGAGCTCTAGAATACTCACCTCAGGACTCGTGGGTTTGGATACTCAGACCCTCCTGGACCCACTCACTGTTCTCCATAATTCTCCTCAGACATTACGGCTCAGTGTCTCCCATCCACCAGGCCGTCCTGCTTGTCTCCACCTGTGCTCCTTCTCCTGCGCTCCCCCCGGCTCTCGACCTGCTCCCTCCTCCAGCCAGCAACTCTCATCTTACCGTAAGTTCTATTGAACTAAGCTCGGACTAAAATGGACCTCAGGAACTAAACGCATGCTCACCAGTGTTCTCCCTCCTCCAGACGCAGAGCTCCCGTATCAGTACCAGCCACTGACACTTCCGTGCATCTTCAGTTTTCTTATTTTGTAAATAAACAATTTAAACAAATAAAACAGATCGGCCTCTCTGGTGCTGTTCACAGTTGGTTCACTTCCTACCTCACAGACAGGACTTTTATGGTGAGTCTGGATACCTGTTCCTCTGGGGTCCACAGCATCACATGCGGTGTGCCTCAGGGTTCAATTCTAGGCCCAGTGCTTTTTCACCTCTATATGCTCCCTCTGGGCAGCGTCTTCAGGAGACATGGGGTGAATTTCCACAGTTATGCTGACGATACACAGTTGTACATCTCCGTGTCTCCTGATGACGCACAGCCAATGGAAACACTTTTTAACTGCATTTTAGATATTAACCCTTTGATGCATAATGGTCACTACAGTGGACAGGTACTCAAAATTGTTATGTATTTATTTTTGCTATTAAGCACAGCTGTTGAAGACTTTATTGCATTTGAGCCCCTCCATTTGGACTTCAGTAAGTCAAGCCAACATAGTTCATGTTCAGAATGCACGCTGTCCACTGAGATGGACGTGTAATAAATTATTTGTAAATTATAAAATTTTACAAAAAATATTTGTTGAAATTTGTTTCATTCACACCTAAAGACGAATGAAAAAAAATGTTAAAAAAATCATGGTTGAAGATTTCATAATTCATGCATCAAAGGGTTAAATCATGGATGACTGAAAACTTTCTCCAGCTCAACCAGGGCAAAACTGAAGTTTTAGTCATCAGTCCTGAGACCCAGTGAGAGAAACTTTTACCTAAACTACAGTCAATGTCTTTTTATCCATCACTACAAGTGAAGAATCTGGGCGTTATTTTCGACTCTGAGCTGACTTTTATCCCCCACATTAAAAAAAAACATCACAAAAATAGGTTTTTACCATCTTAAGAATATCGCCAGAGTCCGCCCCATTCTCTCTCGGGCCAATACGGAGACGCTGATGCAATGCTTTTATAACCAGTGGAATAGATTACTGCAATGCCCTGCTTTCTGGTCTTCCCAAAAAGAGCATCTCAGGTTTACAACTCTTACAAAACTCAGCAGCACGTGTCCTGATGAAGACCAGGAAGCGGGAGCACATTACTCCAGTTATAAAATCACTGCCCTGGCTCCCCGCATGTTTCAGGACCGATTTTAAGGTTCTTTTAATGGTTTTTAAGTGTCTTAATGGTCTCGGACCTTCTTATCTTTCTCAACTACTTTTACTATATAAACCCTTGCGGTCTCTGCGCTCCTCTAGCAGTCGTCTCCTAGTAATCCCTAAAGTTAAGACTCACACCCACGGCGAGGCGTCCTTCAAGTACTACGGCCCTTGCCTTTGGAACGGGCTGCCGGAGGACCTCAGGGCCAAAGGGAACGTCCAGGCTTTAAAAAATAGGCTCAAGACCCACCTTTTTGGCTTAGCTTTTAACTGATTACTATTTACTATTTGTTATTATTATTTATTTATTATTTATCTAGTCTGTTTAACTGAACCTGTTTATTCACATATATACTTATTTATCTCTTTTAATTAATTTTATCATTTTATTTACATCTTAGTGTTTTTACATGATTACGTTTTCTTTTACTATAATCACTTTTTATCAGTTACTTTTTATCCATATTTGATTTTGTTATTTTACATGTTATATATTTTAATCCTCCAGTGTTTTCTCTGCGGAGCCCTCTGCCTTGGGGCCGGTGGTCGGCGGCGGCGGCCGGGGCGCTCCTCGGTTAGTGCCCGGGCAGTGGTGGGGGTTTCCGCCCTCCCTCCCTGGGCGTCATGGGCCGGTGTCTTGGCTGCTGCCGTGGATCTGTTGCTGTCAGGGCAGATGGCTCCGCTGATGATGTGTCGTCCATTACCTGACCCATCTGAACTCAGCCTATTGTTTACTCTGTTGTTCACGTGTGTGTGTGTGTGTGTGTGTGTGTGTGTGTGTGCACGTGTGCGAGTGTCTGGGTGATTGTATGTCCACCTTGGAAGTTGGTTGCGGGAGGGGAACCGTAATTGTCAATTGTTTTATACTTGGGGAGGGGGGCTGGGATGGGAATATGGGATCTATGGGGCCATTTTAATCTTTGAAGCACTTTGAGTAGTATTTTTTTGTATGAAAAGTGCTATATAAATAAAGTTGATTTGATTTGATTAAAAAGCACCCAAAATACATACGTATGCTATTCTTACAACTATATCCTTGATTCTGTCTGAATTAATATGAAATGTATGTTCCCTGAATGGTCCAAAGAACCTAATATTAAATCAAATATTCAAAGACCAATCAGATTGATAATTCATAATTATATGGAAATCACATCTTACTGATCATTTAACAAATATGTGTCATGTTCTGTGTCCCTTTGTTCCCCAGCCCCTCCAGTTCCCACTCCAGGTTCTCCTTTTGTGTTCTCATGGCGCCCTCATGTGTCCTTTGTCTGCATCTCTGTTGTGTGCCTTAAGTTATAGCCACAGCCTCTTGTTCCCCAGTTCATTGTATGTGTGTATGAGTTTGTGTGTGTCAGTATGTGTATGTGTTTGTGTGAGTTCTTCCTTTAGTCTTTAGGTTTAGTTTTGTGTTTTATATAGTGTCAGGTTTATATGCCCTCCACTGGTTCTCTTCCCCATCCAGATAATTGCTGTCACCTGCCTTCCCTCCAGCCTCACTCCACACACCTGCTTCCTGTTTCCCTAATTGCTCCTCCCTGTCTATATAAGCCCTCCTTGTCTCATTGTTCTTGTCGGCCCGTTGTTGTTGTCAGCGTGATTTATTCTCAGTCTGCTCGTTCCTCTTGTGTTTTTGGATTTCCTGATTTTTGACTTTGCCTTCCTGCCCTTTTGGATTTTATGTTAGTTTTGGGGTTCTTCCTAAAATAAAAGGATTTGTCTTTATACATCTACTCCTGCCTCGTGTCTCCTGGGTAACTGCATTTTGGGTCCAAACCATCCTCTCATCGTGACAATATGTAGCCACATCCAAAACACTACAGTGTTAAATTGTGCCTCGTGTTTCCAGCTGGTTAACTGATAATTAAGCTCAAGCAGTGCTGACTTGAGTCTACGTTATTGACCCGCTAGTGCTTTCTAAATGACCAAATGCTGTCAGTTCTTAAAAATGTAGTGATTTATGTGTAGAGTTTTGCAGTAACCCATCCATCCATTTTGGACCTCTCGTCTGCTGTAGGCTGCTTATACTGAGAGATCCACCTGCATTTCCATTTCTCTGATTTTGTTTCGGCTCTCTGAATGTTTACTACATTGTGAGCTGGCTGAAACTGGTCACAAACTCTCCGGCCACCTCTAGACACTCCCATATGTCATCAGGACTTGTCATCCCCTTCTAAGCTTTCCTCACTTCCTCATAATCTCAGCTACTTCCTGAGCCACAACAGTCACCTTTTCTAATCCGTATTCTCTCTCATTTTCCACATTCATCACCTCTATAAAGCACTCTTTTCATCTACCAGTCACACACCTGACACCTGTCAGAACATTTCCATCCCTATCCCTAGTCACCCTAACCTGCACGTCCTTTCTGCTGAATCAGCCCAGAACACACGTTCTGTTCCCTTTTCACTGGTAAGACCAAAAACAGGGAAATGCCTCCACCTGAAGGTTTACAACTGCCAACACTCTACACACACACACACACACACACACACACACACACACACACACACACACACACACACACACACAGGAGAAAAGCATCAACCAGGGCAAGAGGATGTGAAACCAAAGATCAGCTATTACTAAGATGCTTCACCTAACAGAGAAAACCACTGAGTTTGTTACATTGTGTGTGTGTGTGTGTGTGTGTGTGTGTACTTCTCTTTATACGCTTAAGTGGGCAAAATTTAACCTAACCTGTAGTGTGTGGACATTTCAACATTGTGGGGACATCTGTCTGGTCCACATAAGGACAAAATACCCTTAAAACTGCTGAGTGTTCTTCGTATCTGTGTGTTTGTGTGTGTGTGTG
>SSNQ01000141.1:870291-880291 GCA_006942095.1 Nothobranchius kuhntae | reverse complement strand
CAACATACCATACCACACCATACCATACCATACCACACCACACCATAACATACCATACCATACCATACCATACCATGCCATACCATACCATGCCATACCATACCATATCATACCATACCATACCATACCATACCATACCATACCATGCCACACCATATCCCACCATACCATACCATACCATATCACACCATACCACACCGTACCATACCCTACCATACCATACCACACCACACCATAACATACCATACCACACCATACCATATCATACCATATCATACCATACCATACCACACCACACCCTACCATACCATACCATACTATACCATACCATTATCCCATACAATACCATACCATACCACACCATACCATACCATGCCATACCAAAACGTACCATACCACACCATACCACACCATACCATACCACACCATACCACACCATATCATACCATATCATACCATATGTTACGATACCATACCATACCATACCATACCACACCATACCACATCATAACATACCATACCACACCATACCATACCATATCCCACAACATACCATACCACACCATACCATACATACCACACCATACCACACCACACCACACCACACCATAACATACCATGCCACACCATACCATACCATACAATACAATACCATACCACATCATAGCATACCATGCCACACCATACCATATCCCACAACATACAATACCACACCATACCACACCATATTGTACCATATCATACCATACCATACCATACCATACCATACCATACCATACCATACCATACCACACCATATCATACCACACCATACCATACCATAGGTTACCTTAATGTACTGTAGCACACCATACAATAATACCACACCATATCGTACCATGTCATACCATACCATACCACACCATATCATACCACACCATACCATACCATAGGTTACCGTAACGTACTGTAGCACACCATACAATAATACCACACCATACCATAGAATACCATACATACCAAAGCTGACCGTGCTGTACCCTACTATAGCATATGCATAATACTTTATTTATAAATCACTATAAAACAGCTCAAGGCCAACCAGTGTTGTAGAACAACAAATATAAAACATTAAACATCATTGCATAAAAAACAGAATAAAATGACAGCAATGTAAACAACAGTGTCAGCGCTATCCAAACCACAAATAACACAAAACTAAAAGCTTAAAAAGCCATTATATAAAACTATAGAACAGCAGCAGAAGACAGCTTTGCAGATTGAAAAGCTAGAAAATAGAATTTGTTTTCAACTTTAATTGAATGCCTTGGATTATAATTCCAGAGTTTGGGGGCTCTAAAATAACTCTTGAACATAGGCTGCTTTAGTTTTTCTACACAATGTCGGACTCTATTGGTTCCACAGCCATCAGCTTTTCTAGCCTGTTTCTCTGGGTGCCGAAGCACACACATGATTTCTTGGCTTATTTAGTTCAACAAACAAAAGCCCTGAAAATATTTTGATTTACAAAAAACAAACCAAAATCCAATTTTTTACAACTCTTTAGATGTATTTTAATCTGTGGTTTTATTAATTCCGTTTTGCAATAGTTTAAGTTCATTTATGCTTTAAAACATAAGATCAGTACAACACGTAGCTGTCGTAGATGTCTATGTAGTGTCTGGTAGTTAAATATAGTCTGTTTAAAACAGCCTTCATGCTCCCTGAAGTCGAAGCTTTTACATAATCGACCTGGGATGACCCGTGACTTGTCTCTGTGTCTGACAGGATGTGCTGTACACAGTCTGTAACCCTGTTGGAAACGTCCTGCGAATCGTCATCTTCAAGCGCAACGGCATCCAGGCCATGGTGGAATATCCTGTCTCCATTTGTCTTCACCTTCTGCAGCAGCTTAATGTTTTATCTTAGTCAGCTTAGACCAGTTATTATTCACTGAGATTTGAATTTACTTTCAAATGTTTATTTTTACCCACACATGCTAAACCATCCTTGTTAGCTGGGGAGGATACATCAGCAGGTGCCCATAAAGACGCGGTTTGAACTTTTATGTTTACTTTTGCTGCTGCTGATGAAATGTGACGTGGTAGATGGTTACGATGAGAGCAGGTGAGGCATCGAGCTGCAGCTGAGGGGGCTGCTTTAGTTGGACCAGAGCACGTTTGCATTTAGAGGCCCCAGCCATGCTTGTGTGGGTTTTGTTTCACGTCTCGGCTCGTGATTGGCTGGCTGCTTGATATCCCGATGAATCATCCTTAATGAGTTTGTTAACATTTGAGTCAGTGGAGGATGCTCAGAAGGCCAAGCTGGCTCTGAATGGGGCTGATATTTACTCTGGCTGCTGCACGCTCAAGATCGAATATGCTCGGGTAAACCCACACACGTGCGCACACACACACATATACATACACGTACACAATCTCTAACAAACACACACTCAGGTGCACGCACACAAATGCATCCTCATTCTCATGCCCACGCACACACACCCACCCAGAGGTGCTGTGCTCTGTCGCCCCCTGCAGCCCAACAGACTGAACGTCGTTCGCAATGACAACACCAGCTGGGATTACACCAAACCGTTCCTCCTGCACCGAGGTAGGACATCACCATCAAACTTACACACAAACACAAAGCAGACATGCACACACTCACCCAGCAGCTCTGTTACAACAGGGTCATAGTGATGAATGAACTCTGACCAGAAGCTAAAATTACCTCCTGAATTATATGAGAGGGACATCCTGGAGACCATCAACGGGACACACAGAGTCAAACAACCATTTACACACACACACACACACACACACACACACACACACACACACACACACACACACACACACACACACACACACACACTTGTAAAGGCTCTAGATCATCTAGGGATTTTCTTTTGGACAAACCTGGAGAAAGCCCATTCATGCATGGGGAGAACCTGCTAACGCCACACATGAGTGAGTAGAACACATGACTGGTGCACAGGAACACATTTCATTTATTTGTTTATAGAGCACCTTCCACAACCTTTAGCAGAAGCCCAAGGTGCTGAACATAACAATAAAAAGCAGTCGCATTAATAAATCCAATAAAAGGTAAAAATCATAAAAATACAATAAAAACAGCATAAAAACTGGAAAAAAACAACAATTAAACAATTGAAATCAACACAAAGTTGCAGACCCCAGTGGTGAAAATGCCTGGACATCTTAATGAACCTTCAGACGTAAATGGTAAAATGGTAAATGGCCTGTATTTGATTTAGCGCCTTCTAGAGTCCTGGAACCCCCCAAGGCGCTTTACAACACAATCAGTCATTCACCCATTCACACACACATTCACACACTGGTGGTGATGAGCTACGATGTAGCCACAGCTGCCCTGGGGCGCACTGACAGAGGCGAGGCTGCCGAGCACTGGCGCCACCGGTCCCTCCGACCACCACCAGCAGGCAATGTGGGTTAAGTGTCTTGCCCAAGGACACAACGACAGCGACAGACTGAGTGGGGCTCGAACCTGCAACCTTCCGATTACGGGGCGAGCACTTAACTCCTGTGCCACCGTCGCCTCAGACGTGACTTAAAAATCTGGAAGGAAGGCGCCAACCTAACAGTCAAAGATAGACCTTTCCACAAAGTTGGAGCAAGGACCGCGAATGTGCGATCCTCCTTCGATTTGCATCTGGAACGAGGGACCACCTCGGGTCGTCGGAGTGAAGAGAGCGGGTGGGGACATGCCTTTGTTGCAGTGCTGATAGATAAGCAGGAGCAGTACCGGGAAGAGCCCTAAACGCAAGCACCAGCACTTCAACCCTCTCAGGCTCAAAATAAGTTTTGATAAAAAGATGAACAGCTAAGTCCTTCAGGGAACTTCTGAGTAAAAAAATGTTAATGAAATACAAATGTGGAGTAACCAGGTAGGTAGGTTTTAACGCCTGCCTCCAGAGGGTAAAACTTTTTTCTGTACTGGATGGGAAGCCCGTGGAGTTCCGCCAACACATGTGTAATATGGTCACGGCGTCTTGTGCCTGTCAAAAACCTAGCAGCTGAGTCCTGAACCAGCTGTAGGCGAGCGATCGTGCCCTGACTCAGGGTACCAAACATCAATGACTGGTGCTCACTTGATTACTCCGCTGTAAAAGTTAGACGCCCCCTGACTAATGTACATTTTTAGTGTTTACGTGTTTTTCTGTCACACTTACAGCGTTTAGGAAACAGCAGAGAATGTCTCAGCTAGTAGCAGCTAACCGTTAGCATTAACAACTCCACCACACAGCAGAACTCCTCCAGGCTTGTGTTATTTGTGGGGATAAAACATCAACGTTGCAGAGCAAACCAAGTCAGTGTTAGAGTCGTGTTGCTGTTAGCCAATCAGGGGAGAGATGTTCACATATCAGGAAATAAGACTCCAGATCCTGTCTGAAGCGCAACTCGGCCGTGGCTCACTTCTACCTCCTGAAACAGAAACGCCGGAGCTTCTCTCCCTCAGACATCGACTCACAAGACATCCATTTATTGTAGAGACCACTGCAGATGTGCTGAACAAACAAGTGAGCATGAACTTTAAAGGTATGGTGCAGTATGGGGGCCAAAATTAAGACTACTGCCCAGCAGCAGGAGGCTATATAAATTCCGAAGCAAACTACCGACCTGATTAATGATAAACTGGTGCCGGTAAGTGAGAGGCTGGCGCTGCTTACTGAGGAATAGCACCTTTACCGGCGTTATTACTAGATACGCTAGGGACTAGCAGCCCTCGGCTGGTCATTGACTGGTTCAAACACCCTCTGCTGTCTATTAGCATGGATAGGCTAGCGTTAGCCTGGACGGGCTGGTGTTAGCATTGGAGAGGCTAGACATTAACATGTCTCAGAGAGTCACTAGTCAGCTAGTGGCCAGCCTAGGCACGCTATTGGCTAGCCTCTCTGATGCCAATGCCAGCCTATCCATGCTAATGGTCCATCAAGGGTGTAGGAAATCCAGCTAGTGGCCAGCCTAGGCACGCTAATGGCTAGCCTCTCCAATGCTAACACCAGCCTTTCCAGGCTAACGCTAGCCTATCCATGCTAATAGACAGCAGAGGGAGTGTGTGAACCAGTCAATGACCAGCCGAGGGCTGCTAGTCCCTAGCGTATCTAGTAATAACGCCGGTAAAGGTGCTATTTCTCAGTAAGCAGCGCCAGCCTCTCAGTTACCGGCGCCAGCTTATCTTTAATCAGGTCGGTAGTTTGCTTCAGAACTTATATAGCCTCCTGCTGCTGGGCAGTAGTCTTAATTTTGGCCCCCATACCACGCCATATAAACGTCTATGAATGGAGACAGGAAGGGTCGCGGTGATGGTACAGGGTGTAGAACCATGAAAACCGCTTAGAGGGCTTTAGGATCACACAGTCAAAGGAGAAGCTGAAGGTGGCTTAAAGTCCTGAGTGAGTGCAGGTGAGTGATCACTTATGGTAGGAAGCCTTTAGCTGTGGAGCTAAGGGCAATCACTGAACCCAACCACACACACACACACACACACACACACACACACACACACACACACACACACACACACACACACACACACACACACACATACACACNCGCTAGCCTATCCATGCTAATAGACAGCAGAGGGTGTTTGAACCAGTCAATCACCAGCCGAGGGCTGCTAGTCCCTAGCGTATCTAGTAATAACGTGGTAAAGGTGCTATTCCTCAGTAAGCAGCGCCAGCTTCTCAGTTACCGGCGCCAGCTTATCATTAATCAGGTCGGTAGTTTGCTTCAGAACTTATATAGCCTCCTGCTGCTGGGCAGTAGTCTTAATTTTGGCCCCCATACTGCGCCATAGTAGGAAGCCTTTAGCTGTGGAGCTAAGGGGAATCACTGAACCCAACCGCACACGCACACACACACACACACACACACACACACACACACACACACACACCACAAAAACCATAGCAAATAGGTCAAAGGTGAAACCGTCTATGCAGTTAGAGACACTGGAAGCGTGCTAGGGTAGAGGTTAGCCCTGGTTAGGGTTAGTCTTTAGGTTTTATGTCTTCAGGAAAGCCTCTGAGCCAGAATCACACAGCAGCCCCGATGGAGCGTAAATGTTTCCGTAGATCGTAGCGCTGTTGTGTCGGACCTCCTTTCCCCTAAATCCTCGTAATAATGTGTGTTCCAGATCGGGGAAAGGGGCGGCAGCGTCAAGCCATCCTTGGAGAGCATCCTTCCAACGGCTATGGTATTTACGTCTTCTTGCACCCCTTCCTGTCACTCTGCTGTCTCCTCTGTCTGAATCCCACTCAACTATGGCACTGTGTGTGTGTGTGTGTGTGTGTGTGTGCAGGCCCACATTGTCCCCTACTGCCACTGCCTGCTAACAGCAGGTACAGGAGGAGCCATGAACAGGCCCAGGAGATGATCTCCTACCCTCCTCTCCTCCCAAAGACCTTCTCCTCCTCAACCTCTTCCTCCTCCATGTTGGGTTCCAGCTCCGTCGCCATGGTCAGCGGCCTCAACCCCACCAAGACCAACTGCAGTCACATCTTCAACCTCTTCTGTTTGTATGGCAATGTGGAGAAGGTTTGTGAGGTTCCTGGGTCTGATGGAGAACATGTTGGAGTGTGTTGGGAATGGAGCCCCTGATCAGAACTAAGCCGAACTCCTGGTACAGGTAGACGAGCTTTGGCCTGTGTGGTTGTGTTGCAGGTGAAGTTCATGAAGAGCGTTCCTGGAACTGCGCTGGTCGAGATGGGCGACGAGTATGCTGTAGACCGCGCTGTCACTCACCTCAACAGCATCAAGGTGTTTGGCAAAAAACTAAACGTCTGGTAAGCACAGCAGAATGCTACTGTTTACCATCCCTGTGGTAATCTTTTGTTCATTCTGAGGTCTTTCATTGTCCATCTTCTCCTCCTCCTCCTCCTCCTCCTCCTCCTCCTCCTCAGCGTGTCCAAGCAGCAGGCCGTGATTCCCAGCCAGGTGTTTGAGCTGGCGGACGGCAGCAGCAGCTATCAAGACTTCAGTCTGACCAGAAACAATCGTTTCAACAGCACACACAGCAGCAGGAACATCATCCAGCCTCCAGCCGCTGTGCTGCACTTCTACAATGCCCCGCCCACCCTCAGTCAGCACCAGCTGCTCAAGGTGAGCTAACGGGCTCACAGGTGACACCCGAAGCAGCCCAACACCGTCACATATGTGCGTTCATTTCTCTGTTTCCCACCAGCTGTGTTCTGAACACGATGTTCCCACCTTCACCAAGTTCAAAGTCTTTGATGCCAAAAGTGAGTTCACAGCGTAGAACCCAGGTCTAGAACCTGCTGGAAACCTGACAACCAGCATTTCCACTCACATCTGCGTTCTTCTCCTCACAGCCAGCTCAAAAACGCTTTCTGGTCTTTTGGAGTTCAGCAGTAAAACGGAAGCTGTGGAGGCTCTGACTGTGCTCAACCACCACCAGATCCGAATACCCAGTAGGTGGTCCAGGCCTGCTCAGCGCTGTCTATACGCTGCTACTGTAGATGAAGCTGATTCTAACTGGCTGGTTTTCTCTAACCTGCAGGCAGCTCCAGCCCCTTCACACTGAAACTTTGCTTCTCCACTTCCTCCCACCTGTGACCACCATAGCTCCCACACACGGCTTCTCCAGGTCACACAGGAGCAAATCTTAGTTTGTTTTAGAGATTCGGTGTTTCCCTCCAAAGTGATAAATAGATGAAAGTTGCATGTTTCATCGCGAGGGCATCCATGACAGCGCTACAATGAACTACACGAGTGTTGATGTCATCATAAGCAGTTTTCTGTTGTGACACAACCTGTCGTTAATGGTGGGCTTTTGTGTTTGTCGTTACTGGATCAGCTAAAGCAGTTCTCACTAGTTCAGTAGGCCGGTGCTGTTGGCATCAGACAGGAAATGTGAATCTTTTATTTGTGACCCTGCCGGGTAAGTTACAGTTAACGCTGTCGTATATTACACTGGTCATGTCATCATGGTCCTGAGTGACATCACTGTTCTCTAAAGATGTCCTTTAGGCATTCTCTCATGCACACACACACACACACACACACACACACACACACACACACACACACACACACACACACACACACACACACACACACACACACACACACACACACACACACACACACACACACACACACACACACACACACACACACACACACACACACACACATACACACTTTCTCCAGTCTAGCGTTCGTCGTGACTTGTCACTGACTTCCATTCATTTTAGTGACTGGATTGTACCCAACCCTAACCCTAACCCCCCCTCTAACCATAACCAGTCTACTCCTAAGGCTTGGTTTATGCTTGACGCGTCCGCAAGGTTCACACGGCTCTGCGCAGCAAAATTGCGTCATTTTAACAACCACGCCCCTCCACCGCGCCTCCGCACAGCCCAAAATTTCCGCACCGCGCACCTAGAAAATTTTCTAACCACGCGGACGGTCGGACATGGAAAAACATGGCGGACCGGCAAGAACTAGTATGGCAGAGGTTGGTAAATATCGACATTTGGAAAAGACGAGGACGCGGTTAAAAATGCTGAAATGCCATGTTGTAAACAACAGTAATTTCTACTTCTACTATGGTGTAGTGTTGGATGCATGCCATAGAGCTCCATGCTGCCCCCTACAGTTTGGGAGAATATTGGCTCACCGCAGAGACGAGCCGCACGAACCATAAACGCTGCGAGTTGTGAAGCGCGTTCCATCCGCGAGCCGCATCACCAAGCGGAAAGTGAATGCGTCAAGCATAAACCAAGCTTAAGCCTAACCTTAACTAAAACCTAATTCACACCACACCTCTAAATATAACCAGTAGAGCTCTGTGGCATCGTCCCAAAGTGAGAACCAGCAAAATGTCCTCACTTTGGGACGATGTCCTCAGTTTGCAGGTTAAAAAAAACTTGTTTTGGTCCTCACTGTGATGTATAGACTGGTACACACACACACACACACACACACACACACACACACACACACACACACACACACACACACTTCATCTACGATGTGGTAAAATGTATCAGACAGCCACTGATGCGTACCATCATCATAGGTTCACTTCAACTGGACAAAATGACCTTTTATGGTTTTGAAAGGATTTCTGTGTTTGATGTTGCAGAAAATACGTTTTTGATCAATAAAAGTTCACCCTAGTTCTCTGGAATGTAACCTTGGTTGGCAATGACCATCGACTGTATATAAAAGATGGATGACCCCTCCACGCCGCCACCGAGCTGAACTGAGGCCCACACGGTGGTTCTCACCACCGCCCTCTTGGCTTCGTCACGCATCTCGACACGCTGGCAAAACTCAAACCTGGAGCTGAGAGGGTGGTGTAGCTGTGAGCTCAATGAGAAAAGCACTGTTAGCACGTAAAACCGTGGGTGAGTGACCATGCTAACTCCTGCCCTCTAGGCTGCAACACTTTGAACGTTTTTCTTGATTTCTGTGGTTGTTTAGCCAGGGTGAGTCCCTGTGAGGTGAGCAGAGTAAACAACTACAATGCTGATTGGAAAAGACCAAATTCAAAGATCTGTAGAGACACAAAACATTAACAGATTATAGTCAATAAAACTAAAATATAAAAACATGAGCTCTGCTTCAGCTGGCTACAAAAATGACTGCTGACAGCAGCGGGAGTCGACCCGCGTGGCAAAAGCAGACAGAAGGCCGTCGCTGCAACCACTGGACCACCGTGGCCTACACAGCTGGTCCAAGATGCACCTGTTATCAGAGCAGGTGTGGGTGGAGGTTCAAACGGTTTCTTTTTCAGGTAGAAACTCAGACTGACAGAAATAACCCGTATTTAAGGTAAATGACATCTCACCAACTGTGGACCCACCACCCGCAGGAGGAACATGAAGGGTCCGGTGCAATGCGAATCGGGTGGCAGACCAAGGCGGGAGCCTTGGCGGTCCAATCCCCGGACAAGGAAACTAGTTTTTGGGACATGGAACGTCACCTCGCTGGCGGGGAAG
>SSNQ01000141.1:782806-853219 GCA_006942095.1 Nothobranchius kuhntae | reverse complement strand
TCAAGACCGGACGACGTGTTCTTCTCTAGTCACCCGACTCCTGGGTTGGGGGTGAGGAGCAGCCTCTGACCGGCTTCACGTGGCGGGGCGGCTGCGAGAGGGAAACCACGGGGATCCTGGCCTGGAGCGAGGTGTTTGTGATGGAGAAACCAGATGGCAGTAAGGTTGGTTCCCACTTCCTTTTAAAGATCGTTTCACTTGTGTTCTACCACCGTGTGTCGGGGTGGACCCTCTTCACTGGTCGACGTCAATCCAACAGCAGTTTGTTTGTTCTCCTCTGTAGGTTGCAGTTCTGCTGATGGACACACAGGGGGCGTTTGACAGCCAGTCCACTATTAGAGAGTGTGCTACGCTGTTCGCCCTGAGCACCATGACCAGTTCAGTCCAGGTGATCATCAGCAGAGTCCCATGAAGGGGCTTGTTACCCGTACATGTGTAAACGGTTAAATGATGACTCCTGCTCTGTGGAAAACATGGATGGAGTCACTGAGTGGGATCACGGTACACATCTGGGATGTTTTAACTACCTACCTTCATAATGCAAACGGGATTCAGCCGCCCAGACATTCAGCTAGCTAGTTCAGCGGGATTGACCAGGAACACGCGTGCTAACGGGTCCACGTGAAAACACGAGACTTGTTTAGTGCGTGGAAATAATAAAGTGTTGCCATGTAGAACGTGTCCGTCGTCATTGAGCCACTTGGGACACCAGTAGGAGTTGGTGTGACAGTCTGTTGGGATCCTTGTGAAACCCTTTTGTCTCAGAGGAGTTTCTTTCTTCATGACAAGTGTGAGGCTGGCAACTATAACTGAGATTTAACGATTCACAGGCTTCTCTTACCCCGGGTTTCCACGGGAGCCGTCAGCAGCACGTTACTGCAGCAGCACGTCTTGCTCGCGTAAGCTGCTGCTTGGCCCTTCCCACGAGACGCGAAGCAGCAGGGGAGCAGCTGTCACCGACCGAGCACGAAGTCACACGAGTGACTTCGTCAGTAAACACAACAACAAGCAGGAGAAAACTACAACATGGTTTGTGTTTTATGTTCTGTCCGTTTTATAATCGCCAATACGGACCTGAAAAACAAAGGAGACCGCTAGCTAGGTGATAACTTCTCACGGGGACGCACATTTAGTAACGTTTTTTAAAAGTAAAGCAACCGGAAGGCAGTACGTTCTTTATTCTGAAAATCTCGGGAGCTTCTCTCCATTTCCGCATCCGATTTCCTGTCTTTCCTTCCCCAAAAATGTCGAACTTGACCCGTTTCAGAGGCGTCGCGCGTAGAAAATAGAACCGGCGCGTAAAGGCCGCGACATGCTGCTCCTGAGACGCGGCCGACTCGCGCTGCTGACGGCTCCGGTGGAAAAGGTTCTGTTGACCACAGCGGTTCCTATCAGCAGCTATGACGTGCTGCTGCAGTAACGTGCTGCTGACGGCTCCGGTGGAAAGCCGGGGTTACTGAGGGCTGATTGTCCCGCTGAAATGTCACTGTGCATTTCTTTTTCTGTTGACTTGATGAACTCTGACTAATATGCCTTATATTAAAGCTCTTTTAGGGGAGAAAAGGCTGTTCTTTAGCTCTGTTGATTTGAGTCACTCCTCCACACCTGCTGCGTGACTCTGGTATAACGTTTATTATTCTGTCGGTTGCTTTGAACTTGACCTTTTTAATATTTGGATGTTTACACTCGTGTGTTTGTTTCTAGTGGCCATGCACATCAGTGGTTCCCAACCTTTATCCACGAGGGAGGTCATGACCCCAGGGTGGGAACCACTGATGTACACCACTGTGGGCGTGCTCTATAAATAGGTGTAATATTTAGAAGCTGACTCATCGTTATAATAATTAATGTCAGCATTTGTTTGCTGTGACGCGCCATTCTGACCCAGTCATGGTTTGCCTGTAACAGAAGCCCTTTCCTAGAAGACACGCCGTGCCGGCAAATTAGCGTAATGCTGCCGCCACAGTGTCTTATGAACGCACTGGTGGCACGGCGTTGTGGGAATTTTGCAGCGTTCGTGCCGCCATGCTTGTTAGTAATATTACTGCAATGCCTGACTTGTGAATGAATTGTGTCTTGGTGTAACAGAGGGAGGTGTCGTGGTCACGTGGGGAGTTGCTGCCGAGTTCTTTGGCAACTATTGAAAATGAAAGTAAACGCGGCTCGTAAGTTTTGCTCTCGTTAACAGAACCAGCTGAGATGATGAACTGGAGTGATGCAGAGCTCCAGGAGCTTTCTCCCCATTAGACACGGAGGTCAGATCACCAGAGACTGCACGGGGAGTGTGGAGGACGGAAACCTTAAGGAGCAGTTTGTTAAAAAAATGTAACGAGAGCGGCTTTGATCGTAATAAAAAGCACGTTAGCTCCAAGATGAACAGAAGTCCGCGGCAGCACAGAGACCGCCCCCATACCCCCTCTTATACCGCCATCGAGGGGTTTTTGGTAAAAAGGGCACGCCACGTTTCCGCCCCGGTCTGACCGACTACCTAAAGCTCCCTGATGCCACTTCAGCATTGTGGCAATTTGACGACATTGTGTTTGAAAAGAGGCTAGACAGAAAACGTCTGGTGTTTAGTTCTGGTTGGTGAGACGGGAGTCGCTTACACACCATTCTGAGTGCAAAACCACCCTGAGGCTTCTACTCCGATGATGTTAATAACCAGGAAGGTGTCATATTTGGTCTTTTTCAGGTGTACAATCTATCCCAAAACCTCCAGGAGGATGACCTTCAGCACCTCCAGGTCAGAAGCGCTACGTTGTTGTTGTTATTGTTGTTTACGGTCAGGAAAACGTCATCTGAACCCTTGCTGACAAAGAAATGGTCAGTCTCTACTTTCAGTGGTAGGGTTTTTAGATCAGGGAGATGGAACAGTAACCAGCACATTCCACATTTTCATGAAGGAAAGAAGTATTTGATTCCTTTGCTAAACGTGCTTTCGGACTTGGTGGTGACTCATGGAGGTCAGACGGGGGGGGGGTTGGTCTGTCACAGGCAGCGTTCCTCCTCGCCCAAGCATGCCTGATCGAGTTGATGCTGAAGAGCTGGGTTTTGGCCTCGTCGAACCCCGGCGCTCTCACTCGATACTCCTGAAACGGGCCTGGACCTGGGTTTTCTTCAGCAGGGGGGCCTTGGGGCACTCACTCCTTCTTGGGGTAGTGTGTCCCAGCTGCCTTGATCATGGACAAGTTCCTCCTGACTTCTGGGCTGGTTTCCCTGTTCTCATTATCGGTGAAACTCCACCAGGTCAGGTCTCACGTGGAGCTCCACACCGAAGGAGACTGTTTATGTTTCTTCATTTGTGAGTAACCGCACCTTCTCACCCAGCTCGTCGTCTTTGTCCTTTTTTGGTGACCTTTGGAGCTTTACGTCTTTGTTGTGACCGTGTCAGAGCTCCGTATTTGGTGTTGGTGAGCTGGTCAGGGCAGGATTAAGCCGTTTGAATCTGAACCCAGAAGGGACCAGAAACAGGAGCTCTCTCTTCCATGTTTGGTCCTTTTACAGACCAGTTTCAACAAAGGAGAACTTGGCATCCTCTCTGGTCCTGGTGATAGTGTTATTGTCTTTAGAAGGTCGGTCAGAACCTCACTGGTCCAAGTCACATCCTGGGATTTAGAAATGTGTTCATGGTGTTTAACTGCGGCAGCTTAATCCACCTCCACCTTCGATATAAGACGACTGTTTGCTGCTGCAGTTCATTAGGACTGTTTGAGTCAGATAGCCACTTACTCCTGTTATGTTGTGGAAGTTATGCAGACTCAGACAAGGTCCTATGCTTTCTGTCCTCAGCTCTTCACGGAGTATGGACGACTTGCTATGAAGGAAGTCTGTGAGAAACCCTTCCAGGTGGGCTGCTTAACTCATACAGCTAGATGATGTGAGGAAAGACCTGGTGCACTGTTAGCTGGTAGCACACTTCAGCCTTTCATTTTTACTTTTCCATCAGCTTTCCCACTCTTAAGATTTGAACGTCCGATCAACTCTTTGGCTAACTAAGCTGGGTAGAACCCCCCCCTTCTTCATACAGCATCAAATGCCTTCACTTTTGTAGTGGCCATTAGGTTGAGGGGTGTGTCAGTTTGACCAGGAGTATCATGTTGATGGTCATCCTCTGTTGTCAGACTCTGATGTTCCTGGTTCGAGACTGGAGTTATCCCTATGAGCATCCGTATGGGTTGGAGGGAGGGCGGAGCTTCTTGGAGAAACGACTGCAGGTGAGTTTTGTTCCCACAGCCTAATTCTTTGCTTTCACAGCATTAAACTCCTAATTCACTTAACCAATTTGCCCAACGTCGCCGTGCTGTTCTGCCAACCTTTGAAGGACCCAGAGCTGTCTTGAGCTATTGTCTTTCTATCATTTAGAACCAGTCGGACCGGTTTCTGTAAACCCTACAGATGGTTGTGGGTTCAAATCCCAGTAGATCAGCAGGTTGGTCCTCCAAGAGCTGAAAGATGTCCACCAACCAATGCATGGCAGGCCAGTGAGGAGCCACCCAAATGAATCCCCACCCTGAGCAAGGTGGGGGGTATCAGGGAGATGGGGGAATGGGTAAAGCGGTTCCGGCGGCCCCTCCTTCACCAGGGCATCCACACCAAGCAAAGCATCTTGGTCTCTTATGGAGAAAGAGGCATTCTGCTTGGAGGCAAACGGGTCTGGAACTGCTGAACTGGGTCTAGATCTGCTGGATGCAGACGCTAGTCGGGGAGTTCCTCTGGACAGCAGGTCCATCCCATCCAGGACACCTGGGACGTGGGTGCCTCTGATGGAGAGCAAAGGCCTGCTGCGCCACCAGATCAGTCTGTGCCAACGTAAAACTGGAGAGAGATCAGTGCTGCCCCACCCCGGTGGTTTATTGACGCCACAGTGGTGATGCCATCACTTCCATCATTTAGAACCAGTCGGGTGCAGCAGTAGCTCCACAGGTTGAGCGGGTTGTCCAGTAATCGGAAGGTTGCAGGTTTGATCCCGGTCAGAGAATTTTGCTGTTGTGTCCTTGGGCAAGACACTTAACCCATCTTGCCTGCTGGTGGTCGGAGGGACCGGTGGCGCCAGTGCCTCGCCTCTTGTCAGTGCGCCCCAGGGCAGCTGTGGCTCATCACCGTCAGAGTGTGAATGGATGAATGTTACACTGTAGTGTAAAGCGCCTTGGGGTCCTTACTCTGAGAGGCGCTATACAAGCGCGGGTCATTTATATTCTCTCACTGAAACTTAAAGACCAGAGAGAAATGGTGGAAAGTGCCTCGGGACCAGAAGGACTGTGAGAAGTTCCGGCAAAATGTAAATTTTTGTGGCACACGGTGTGCTCGTGACATTTGTTTTGAGCTGGAGCAAACCGGTTGATGTCTCCATCGTCCTCCGGGCGGGCTGGGAGCTGTGGGGAGAGAGGAGAAGCACCATGTAGAGGCAAACGGGGAACTACCAGCTATCAGCAGGCTGCAAGGGCAGCATCAGGATGCTCTCTTCTCATTCCGGACCTGACCGCCGGGCTGTGTGGGCTTCTTGCTGGCTAGCTAGATGGTGTGCTGGATTTTTGTGGTCAAACGACTGGGCCAGGAGAAGGAGCGGGGTGAGGCTGCTGCCCAAGGTGGCCCAGCTTGCAGCCTAGCAACAGCGGTCCTGTTGGGGCGCTTTGTCTCGCATTGCTGTTGTAGAGCCCAAAAGACCATCAGACACAATCTGCATGTCCAGGATGTCCTACCTCTGTCAGAGGGGGTGGTGACGTTGAGCCATCGTGCTCGTTCCTAATGCACCATCATGCCCATGGCTTTTCCAGTGGCCTGGACCATGAACACACAGGCTGATCTGTTAGGACGGTGATTTCCTCCCACACGTCAGGGTCCAGCCGTCAGTGGCTCTGGCGCCAGCAGCGTGAGGATGTAGTGATGCAGACCCGAACCCGAGCATTAGGTGCTGATGTGGTCTGCTAACAACAAAGCAGTGATGGCAACATCTCCAGCTTAAAGAGGCGTGTGTGGCCCCCTGGCACTAGGGGGCAGTATTTACATTTCGGGGTAGTTTTCCACCGTACGGCCGTGCCTGTCACTACTTTAAAAAACATTACAGTAAATGTTGTTACCTGTGGAGCAGAAAGCACGCAACTTCGGTGTGACTTATCAGACTTTGATGGTCCTTCAGTTAAATCCACGCAATGCCGATTGTAGTTCCCGGATCTGCTCCGGGTCCTGCGCCTGCCGATGATGTCGTCATACTAAGCCAATACTGCTCAGCCAAAATATTCAGCATCTTTTTTAACTTTGTTCTTTCACATAGTTTTTGAAAATAGTTTTGCAGTCTTCTAATTCCATTTTTGGTTCGTTTTTAAACACAGAAAAGGTTTTTCTTTACCTTGCTGACGGGTTCGTTTGCGGCTGCAGACATCCTCAGGCTGACTCCGATGGTGGCGTCACTTCCTTCGTTTATCCGCGGGCAGCAGAGGACGTTGTCGCCCTCTGCTGCCCGCTCTCCCCTCTCCGACGATGCAGTCCCATGCGCGATCTAATGAGTAAACCCCATCGTCCCTGTTCATGGTCCCACATCCACGTCTCCTTATCTCGATTGCTTCCTTGATCCATCTTTTGTATTTTTGTTGTTCGGTGTTTATGATCCGTGTGTTGTCCCAGTCCATTATGTGGGTTTCTCTTGTGCAGTGATCTGTTACGGCTGACTTCTTTATTGTGCTTTCTGCTTCTTGTTTTGCTGCTCTTGTGTGTTTTCCACTTGTTTCTTTCTCACACTCCTTTCTATGTTCTATTGTTCGTGTGTTGAGTTGGCGTCCGGGTTCTCCTACGTATGTTTTATTGCAGAGTTTGCATGGGATTTCGTAAATGACTCCACATTTAAGTCCAGCTGGGGGGGGGCAGTGGCTATGGCTTTTTGCTCTAGGTCTTCCATGAAAAACTGGCACAGGGTGGCTGATAACGGGTTACCCATGGCGAAGCCTTCCAGTTGTTTGTATATTGTGTTATCGTGTGTGAAGTAAGTGGAGTTAGCGACCAGTCCTAACGTACAAAAGATGTTTTGTAGTCTTGTTATTAAATTCAAGTTTCTTACTAGCTAAATGTTTTTGAACATGGTGACGTAACCCCCGCAATTCGTATGTCCAGCCAATCACCCAGTGTGATGTCATCAACAGGCGCAAGTCCTCCAGCCAGCCAGAAGGAAACATGGCATCTAACACGGCGTCCCCCAAACATGCTAGCCCCGCGCCCTGTGTGCTTTAGACTGGACTTAGTTAGCAAGCAGACATTTATTCAGTTTTAACAACGTTTTGATGGATGTTTCCAGAGAATAAAGGTAAAAAATACACATTTAAACCTGAGCTTATAAAACTAAGAGTGGGATTTGGATTCCAAACGGTTCTGAAATCTTCCAGAACCTGGACTGATGGGGTTCATGCCGTTTTATTTTTCTCCTGGGATGTTTGTGAATACGCGATGTAAGGCTGAACCAAAAGTTCAAGCAGAAGCACAGGTGTGGTCCAAGAACAGAAGCAGCAGAAGGTGTCTGAACATTTCCAATAATGCTGCTTTGTGTTCACTTGTGTCTGACCACGTCTGACATCAACGGAGCTTTCTGGATCTTGAACGGACCACTTTTGTTTCAGGTCAAACCGAACCAACATGAAGAGCTACAAAATGTCCGGAAACACATCCGCTCCTGCTTCTCCAACATCTGCTGCTTCCTGCTTCCACACCCTGGCCTCAGAGTGGCCACCAACCCTCACTTTGATGGCCGGCTCAAAGGTGAACCTCTAAAGCAGGACTGCTCTTGATTACACACGTAAATAAATGTTTTATTGCCTTTCTTCATAAAATGTACATGAAAGCGTTGTGTATTTGGCCTGTTTCAGGTAGGGTGCCAACACCGCTCTGTCTTTCCCCTCTTGGACTGATCAGGAAAACATTCCGTTTCCCGATGGCAGCGTTTCCGTTTACTGTTGAAGCGTCTGAGAACAGCAAAGTTACGTTTATCAGAGCTTATGGTTTCGTTCCTTCCAGATATTGATGACGAGTTTAAGAAGGAGCTGTTGAACCTCGTTCCTGCTCTTCTTTCTCCTCAAAACCTGGTGGAGAAAGAAATTGGAGGTGTGAAAATCACCTGCAGAGATTTGGTGCTTTACTTTAAAGTAAGTTGCTATTTTTGCATTTTTGAAAATCTTAAGCCAAAGTACATCAAAGCTGTGTTTAAGCTGATGCATGTCTAGTACTGTCTAGTAGCATTATGTCCAACGGTCCTGTGAAACAGCATGACGGCATTGTTCTGTTGACTGAATACAGACACACCACTCCCAGCCCATAATAATCATACACCACATAACACATAGGTCATATCACACATCCCTCTAAAAACAAGTATTGCACCTAATGCGTATTACACACACACACACACACACACACACACACTGTTTTGGCTGTGTCGCTGTCTAAATCAGGATGGAGTGTTTTTAGTCATTTCCTGCTCCAACACTCCTGATTTAATGGTTAAATCATCTGTTTAGCAGCTCCCCAAGTTCTACAGAAGACTTTTGATCACCTGCCAATTAAAATGGGGTGTGTTGAAGCAGGGAAACGACAAAAACATGCCAGATAGTGGCCCCCCAGGGGGGTTTTACAGAAGGGGATTTTGGAACATCGGGGCTTTCCTGATACATTCCTGCTTGACTAAGCACTCCCCTTCCCTCCCGGTTTTGCCCTCTAATGGGCCATTCCCATCTGTACCGGGTCGGCCCGGGCCGGGTAGCGTAGGTTGTTTACATATCTGGGTGGCCTGGTATTTTTCCGGGCCAACCAAGGCTCATTCTCAGCCCTCTTCTCGAGGGGGTCTGCTTCAGGCCGACCAGGGCCAACACACCCACTGCTGACAGCAAATTCACACCTTCCATTAGAGCAAGCCTCTGATTGGTGGGTAGAATCAGCCCACATGGGCTTAAGGCAAGGATGTGTGGAATCAACCGGGCCAGGCTGGGGCCGACCCGGTACAGTTGGGAATGGCCCATAATCCAAGCGAGGCTCATGCGCGTCCGTAGGCAGCCCCTGTTAATCAATGCTAGATAAATGAGGATGGAGGTAAAGGACAGAGCATCCAGATGGAGGCAGAATTCATAATTCATGCCTACAAGGACTACAAAGATATCACAGGGCTGTACAGCGCCACGAAAAAAAACTCTCTGTGCTATTTCTACACGTAGCACTCGTGCGACATCTTTTCAAGTTACTTTTTCACCAGAACTTCATTCAGCAAACGTAAAAAGCTTGTTAATCTGTAAGGAAGATGCCTTTTACTGGTGCACAACGTGCTATAGGAGCTGTGGTGGAAAACAGAAACCAGCAAAGACAGAAACAGTCCAAAGTTTGGGATGAAAAGTGTAANACAGTAAGATGCCCAAATTTTTATTTGAGACTCGCCGAACGGCATTGAATTCACAGATAAAAAAGATGTGGGTTCAACTTTCATTTTGGAACAATTTTTCAAGCAAGGGAAGGGAATGATCTGAGCATGCAGGAGGACTGACCCATCATAAACCTTTGTCAGCTGTGCTGAAGAGAAAGGTACAGAACCACATTATTTAATTAATTAGCTGCACGTTCTCCTGTCCTCTGTCCTCCGGGCCACACACACACACACACACACACACACACACACACACACACACACACACACACACACACACACACACACAGGATGGAGTGTTTTTAGTCATTTCCTGCTCCAACACTCCTGATTTAATGGTTAAATCATCTGTTTAGCAGCTCCCCAAGTTCTACAGAAGACTTTTGATCACCTGCCAATTAAAATGGGGTGTGTTGAAGCAGGGAAACGACAAAAACATGCCAGATAGTGGCCCCCCCAGGGGGGTTTTACAGAAGGGGATTTTGGAACATGGGGGCTTTCCTGATAAATCCCTGCTTGACTAAGCACTCCCCTTCCCTCCCGGTTTTGCCCTCTAATCCAAGCGAGGCTCATGCGCGTCCGTAGGCAGCCCCTGTTAATCGATGCTAGATAAATGAGGATGGAGGTAAAGGACAGAGCATCCAGACGGAGGCAGAATTCATAATTCATGCCTACAAGGACTACAAAGATATCACAGGGCTGTGCAGCGCCACAAAAAACCTCTCTGTGCTATTTCTACACGTAGCACTCGTGCGACATCTTTTCAAGTTACTTTTTCACCAGAACTTCATTCAGCAAACGTAAAATGCTTGTTAATCTGTAAGGAAGATGCCTTTTACTGGTGCACAACGTGCTATAGGAGCTGTGGTGGAAAACAGAGAAACCAGCAAAGACAGAAACAGTCCAAAGGTTGGGATGAAAAGTGTAACTACGGACAGATTAGCTAATGCTAGCTGGTAGCAGGCTCGCGATCAAGTGGGGTTCACGATGGTCGTGAAACTAAGAAAATCTAAACTCTACAAGCGAGCTGTCTGCAGCGCTACGGAGCAGAACCGCAGAAGTCAGGTAGCTGCTTCAAGTCTGCTCCATACTACAAAAAACAAACAAACAAACAAACGCTGCTGGTATATGGCAAGCCACTGTAGCATTTAAGTCACAAACGTCTATTTTCAAACACAATTTAAAACGGATAATTGCTAACCTGTACATAATATTTATGTGACAGTGTGAGCGTCCTGTCACAATGTCCCGATAGATCATGCGCCCTGGCTACTTGGCCAAGGGGATGTCCCATTGGCTGACTGGTTAGAGCGTATGACTCTCACCCGGGAGTCTGGGGATCGAATCCCGCCCGGGCCCTCGTTTCTCCACCTTGCCACATATATGTCACCATTACATTTTAGTAGTAGAAATTAAATGTTATTAGCATTTCCAGGACCACTGAACATCTTAATGAAGTACATTAAACTCTACTGATCATAGTTTAAATGTGGATATATTTATATATGTTCTTTTGATTAAGATGAGTGATATTAATACTAACCTAAACTGTTACTGAAATGTAGGTGAATTTTTGTTCATATAATATCTCATTTTAAAGGGACTATAAGGAAGTGTGACAGCCAAAACATGTATAGAAATAATAAATGTCTTCTTCATACATTCTCCTGCAACGCCCTGGTCCTGTAGAATGAGCCCTGGCATTTTTACTGTGATTGCCTGTTTTTCTGTAAAATCACAGAAAAAGAGAGATGCTCGAGTCGAGCAGGCTGCTTCATGCGCGTTCACGCTCAGGCATAGCCCGTAGCATTTGCTATCCGTAGCTTTAGCAGCAGAGAGAGAGGCAGTGCCACTTTGTCGCTGTTCCTAACGCCTAGTGACAAAGCTAGCTACATTTCTGAGGACCCTTAGCTACTTTCTGTAGAACTTTCTTCTAGATATTTCCTGCTAATTAGCAACAAAATAGCCGTTTTCACTCTGAACCGTTCTTTGAACCTTGTTCCAGCTGTCATCAAGGATATAAATGTTACAGATACAATAGACAGCACTGGTGCTTTAGCTCACCTAGTAAGACGGCGAACTCTTGTGCAGAAGTCCTGGGTTTGATTCTGGATGTGAACATAGTTTATTTAGAGTTTCTTTTTTACATTAATGGTATATTTTTTTACAGTAAGACGCCCAAATTTTTATTTGAGACTCGCCGAACGGCATTGAATTCACAGATAAAAAAGATGTGGGTTCAACTTTCATTTTGGAACAATTTTTCAAGCAAGGGAAGGGAATGATCTGAGCATGCAGGAGGACTGACCCATCATAAACCTTTGTCAGCTGTGCTGAAGAGAAAGGTACAGAACCACATTATTTAATTAATTAGCTGCACGTTCTCCTGTCCTCTGTCCTCCGGGCCACACACACACACACACACAAGGGACTGTCTCAGCTGTTATTTTTGTTAAGGACTGTGCACGTACAGCATGCGCGCCTCGTGCACGAGCCTACTATTGAAGCTGCCCTTACGCTTTTGGCCTGAGGGGGCAATCGCGAGCATACAAATTCAAAAGTCCGTAAAGTCCCTTTAAATATCAGACGGGACAGAGGGAACTATACAACACAAATTTAATACTCATTATAGGGAGCCTGAGTCACGCCCATCTACTTCCGGACCAACGGGGCTAAAAACGCTGTTATCTATTTCATGTGCCATGGATTTCACACATGATGTCCGTGAATTTCAAAAAGATGCGTTTTGATACAAAGAAAGCGCTTTTTGTCAAACGGGGAAAACGTTGTTTTAGGTTTTGTGTGAAAACCAAACTGGCACGTATTTTTGTCTGAACAATAAAGTGAGCTCTCATTCTGGCGTGTGAACGGGTTTGTGAACGGTCCTTTACCAGTGTGAGAGCTCCAGATCTGCACAGAGCTAAAGCCTTAGCCAAAACATCCTGTTAACCATACAAGTACTTACAAAGTAGATATGGGTATCAGCGTGGCGTCTACTCTTCCATGTCTATGCTGTTGAGGACAGACCTCTGTAATGAACAAATCTACACGAACTTGAATAAAAGGAAATGTTCTTTCCTAAATTACACCGTCTGAAGATATTTCAGAATCGGCTTTATTGTAAAGTACGTGAGTTAGACTCACGCTACCAGGAACAAAGCTGCAGCTGCTGCTGCGGGCCAGCGGTGGCACTAATTCACCATCTTGCAGCTGCCAGTCACCAACAAGAAAAAGGTGATGTCACTTACCTCGTCCAATCATATTTGCTAAGCGTCAACAAGCCTATCTGCTAGCCTGCCGCAGAGCAGGTTTGTTCTCCAGCATGTGTTACCTTGGTGAATGGGAGGGGCTTCAGGCTCGCCACGTTTGTAAAATCGATTTTGGGGCATTCAAACTAGGATTTTCAAAAGAGCCTGCTTTTGGGACCAGCTCGCTTTCTGGCACAGCCCCCTGGACCAGCATTCCCCACCCCTGCTGCACTGGATCACCTTAACATCACTCGTAGTTCATAATTGTTGAGTTGACTTTCTCCTGCAGTCATCAGGTGAACTATTTATTAAGATCACCTAAAGGACAAAATGGTTCCACAGACCTTGATCATTCCTGCACACATAAATGAGCTGGTTGGTGTGTTTGTGTTGAACCAAAACCTACAATGGAGCAAAAACGTATCTGGCAGCCACTGATGTGTAAATAGTCCTACTTAAACACATGAGAGGTCTTTATTTTCATCATAGGTTCACTTTTACTGTGGTGGACAGAACGTAACACACTCCAGGAATTCACCTGTTATCATTTCTAAAGGATTTATTTGTCCAGCGGAGCAGAAAATGAGTATTTGGCCAATAAAAGTTCACTGTAATACTCTGTAATGTAACCTCGGTTAGCAATGACAGCGGTGGGTCTCCACCAGGTCAGACACTCTAGCTGCTATTTTGGCCCATTCTTCTGTGCAGATCTTCTCTAGAGCTGGGATGTTTTGGGGCTGTTGCTAGGCAACACAGACTTTCAACTCCCTCCACAGGTTCTCTGTTGGATGGAGGTCTGGAGACTGGCCGGGCCACTCCAGAACCTTGACACGCTTTTTTATGTAGCCACTCACTTGTTGCCCAGGTGGTGTTTAGGAGCATTTTGCTGGAAGATCCAACCACGTTTCATCTTCAGTGCTCTCACTGATGGTTTTTACCTAAAACCTCACGATACACGACCCCATTCATCCTTTCCTTAACACGGATCAGTCGTCCTGGCTCCTTTGCACAAAAGCAGCCCCACAGTAAAATGTTTCTACCCCCGTGCTTCGGAGTGGGTATGGTGTTCTTGTTGGGCTGGGCAATAAATCGAAAATTTATCATTATCGAAATTTCTGACTCTAATCGTGATAATTTTTCCCACGTCAATAAATTTGATATGAAAAATGAAAAGATGTGTGTAGGTTGGCAGCGTTCATGTCCCTTTAAGAAGCTGTACCACCTCCAGTCACGTAAAAATGTGACTCAACGTAACACATGTGACAGCGCCATCTAGTGGACGACTTTTGTTTCTGCGCATACCTGTAGTTATCGTTCATTTATCGATATCGAGGTGAAACCCTCAATATATCGTGATATTAATTTTAGGCCATGTTGCCCAGCCCTAGATGTAACTCGGCCTTCTCCTCACTGCAAGGTCCAAGGATGTGTTTTCCCAAATGTCACTTACTTCATCTGCCATTCTCGGCCATTTTTAGAGCAACTTATTACTGGACTGGCTAGAAGCCTGGTAGCCATGCATTTGCATTTATAGAAATGGGTGTCTTTTTGAATTGAACCCTAACCTGCAACCTTCCGATTACGGGGCGAGCACTTAACTCCTGTCCACCGTCACCCAAATTCATTCGTTTAACCATCCAAGAATGGTTTCCATCAACAAAAAGTTCCATTAGGAAAAACCTTGCGTTGGGTGTTGGGTGGTTAGAGGAGGTCCAACACACGGCTCTAAAGAACATTTACAAATCTTTGCTTTGTGTAAGACACAGTAGTCACGTTTACATGGACACAATTAATCGGATTTAACGCCCAATCAGATAAAAAATTCTGCGTGTAAACATGTCAGTCGGAATGTTCTGATCCGATTTGGCTCGATCAGAATTAAATTTCAGTCCGATTGAGGGAGGTGGTTTTGTCCGATCATCATTCCGATTGACGAGCATGCACACAGCCATTGGGATTGTTGGAGTAAAATAACGCCCACTGCACATGTGTGCAACCGCTAGCGAGCCTCCCTGCCTTCATACCCGACATAAATACATGACGGCCTAATTAACAAGCGCCGGCTTGTAATTACGCTGGCAAGCCGTCCCCGTTTCTGTCAGTGACGGTGTGACGTAGATCTGTCAGGCTTTTCTAATCCTAGAGTTTCACCGTCTGTTTTCTATCAGAAGCTACTGCAGGAGGTACGTGTAGGAGACTATTTCATCTTCGGCCTGCATGAAAACCTCAGTGACTGATTATAGTCATAATTTTTCAGTGTTCTACACCTTTAAATCTTCATTAAAGAAGACGGTGGTATATTTCTGATCTGCTCTGGTACGTGGCTCTGAAATTCCCAAAACGACAGCAAACTTTAATGGAATGGTTGTGGAGCTTTGATGAAAAACAGGATAATATTAACTCGGTCTCCCAGACCTTAGTGACACAATGACCATCTGCATAAAGATCTGGGTCAACGTGACCACCATCTTTATTGAGGAGGAAAACTGTTGTTGTAGGTAAATGCACCGCTGGACACTCGTCTTAAGAGCAAACGAATATTACTGCTTCAGACATTCATGTTCTGTTTTTATTTCTGGTTTTTACTCGACATTCTTTTCTTGTATGTTGCCTTTATGTTTTCAGGCCTACATGAAGATCTACCAGGGAGAAGAACTTCCTCATCCTAAGTCCATGCTGCAGGTCAGTTTCACCACCCTGCTGTTCCTCAGCCTACCTTAGCCAGGTGCTGAGGAGCTAAAGCTTATTGGATTACTTTTCCATCCCAGAACCACATAAATCCTCCTGCCTTGGAACATTGTAGACCTCATTCTTCAGAAGAACGTGGTTCAGCGTGCAGATTTTCTAGTCCAGTGGCTCATGACCTGTTTTGGTAAATAGTGAATGGCCTGCTTTTGAACAGTGCGTTCGGAGAGTTCTACCCCCCCCGCCCCAAGGCACATCCCAACACAATCAGTCATTCACCCATTCACACGCTGGTGGTGATGAGCTACGATGTAGCCACAGCTGCCCTGGTGCGACATCTTGACGTTACTTTTTCTCCCTTTATTGAACAAGTGTAAGTTGGTCGTTATTGTGGAAGGAAGATGCTTTTTACTGGCGCTTTAATAGTTGCTGTGGTGGAAAACAGGGAAACGGTCCAAGTTTGGGCAGATTAGCTAATGCTAGCCAGCAGAAGGCAGGCTCATGATCATCCCAAAAACACGATGGTTGTGAACCCAAGAACATCTAAACTCTACAAGCAGAAGTAAAGTCCCCGTCATCCTGCTTATTAGCTGTATGCAGCAGAACCGCAGAAGTCAGGTTGCTGCTTCGAGTCTGCTCCATACACTGCTGCAGGCAAATGGCAAGCCACTGTAGCATTTAATTCATAAACGCGCCCATCTTCAACCATAGTTTAAAGTGGAATATTGCTAACCCATAATAGATATGTCACCATCACATTTCTAGCTGGATAAAATCAAATGCTGTTAGCTTTTCCAGTAGCTACCACTGAACATGTTAATGAAATACATAAAATTCTACTGATCATGGAATATATTTAAATTTTTTATTTTGACTGAGATGAGTGACAAACTCATACAAACCTAAAATGTTATAGAAATGTAAGTAATTTTCCATAAAACACCTATTAACTGTAAATATCAGATGGGAAACGGGAGTAGAAAACTCTATTTTAATGCATATTATGGAGCCTTTTATAACAAGGGTCTGGCATTTCTGCCTCATAATTTAGTTGTTTTAGTTCATGTTTTTAGCAGCAGACCACGGTCTCGTTGCACTAGAAACATTGTCAAATGAATATTTGATTAATCAGGAGATTCAATAAAATATTCAAATAGTAAAATAGCTGCTGCTGTCCTATTTTAACCCTTTAACAGAAAAACAAACCATGTGAACAAGAAGACACAATGGTCAGCATGGCACCACCTCTGCATCAATGTGAGCCAGGAAAAACGCTGAGTAAATGTGGGTTGTTTATACATCTTTTAGATTAGTGATTCTAATGTTGCCCTATTTCTTTTCTCCACTATATAGTTATTTTTACGTTGTTGAAAATTGTGGAAATGGATAGTATTTCATGATTGTTAAAACATATATAAACTTTATTTTCCCATCTATAACTAGCAACACAAAAGAGGTGGTTGCAGTAACCACATTTGACCACAGGATGTCACTATTACTCCATTTTTATGAACTGTACCTTAAGTCAAAATTATTATTATTTTTTTATACTGTGTATAGCTGGAGGCACTTCAGGCAGGTGATTATATTCTAAATAGGAAGCCCACTCTTCTTTAAAATATTTGATAAAATCTTCATTTTTTACCAGTGATGTATTAAATCTCTTGTTTTTACAGAGTGGGATTGCCTTCTTATTTATGAGAGTTAAGAAAGCAGACAGCCATAGGGTGTAGTCAGTGTTAAATCCGGGTGGAGCGTTTTTATGTTGGGAAGGCAATGCATTTTCTTCCAATTTTCATTCATTCAGTTCTGTGTTTTAATACATGTACATACTGGATTTTAGTTTTAACTGTTTATGTTTTGCAATTTGATACCAAGGCAACGGCTGAAGCTAATAATCTTGCAGCTGCAGCGATCGCCAAAGACCTGTACTACAAAAGCATGGAACAGGTAACAAGAGGATCGCTACGGAACACTTCTGGGGTTGGTTCCTTAGATCTCATGTAACTGTTTTTCTTCCTGGTGTCAGATCTGCGGCGGAGACCGACCTTACATTTCTCCATCAGAACTGGAGCGCCATCACGCAGAGCTGCGGCAGTCCTCAGTATGGCATTTCCGTTCTGTCAAGAAGATGGGAGGCGAGGAGTTTTGCCGGCGCTACCAGGAGCAGTTAGAGGTGGAGCTCAATGAGGCTTATGCAAACTTCAGCAAGCACAACGATGGCAAGAACATCTTCTGTGCAGCACGAACGCCCGCCACACTGTTTGCTGTCATGTTCATCATGTACTTGGTGTCATTGGTCACTGGCTTTGTGGGCATTCGCTCCGTGGCCGTGCTGTGCAATCTGATGATGGGTGTGGCTCTGACCCTTTTCTGCATCTGGGCCTATGCAAAATACTCTGGAGAGTTTCGTGAAGTTGGAGGAGTCATCGACAAAGTGGCAGAAACCCTTTGGGAGCAGGTGAGTTATGACCAGGTTGATGCTTTCAAGATCCATGACATTTTTTCTTAAGCGGGGTCTGTTCCAAGTACCTTACTCTTTAGATTGGAGCAACAAATCTTTGTCCCTTGACCGGGGTCATGCTACTGCAAGGCTCTCAGTGAAGCCAGTTCTGACAGTTTCAGTCTAATTAAAGGTATAGTAGATCATCTGTACCATTGGTCCTTCCAATTGTCACTCATTCTGGTAGAGCTGTCACGCAAGGCTGTTGTGGTTCGTGCTGAAGAAGAAGAAGAAAATCTCATTTCTATAGCGCCTCTCAAGATAAAAATCATGAGGCGCTTCACAAAAACAAAAAAGTAAAAATATAAAAAAGCGTTTAGAAAATGTTTTAAAATACATTTAAAAAGAGCAAAAATAGTCAATTGTGATTTAAAAGATAAATGTTAAGAAAGAGAGAGTGAATAGGAAAGAGGGAAATCAGTGGATCCTGAGGAAGGTGGAATAGGTGGGGAGAGCAGAATAAAGAGAGAGAGGTGAAGAAGGTCATACAAAAGCCAGCTTGAACAAGTGAGTCTTCAGCTGCTTTTTAAAGGAGACCACTGAGTCCACTGATCTCAGGCTCAGGGGGAGAGAGGTCCAGAGTCTGGGGGCCACAGCAGCAGATGATCTGTCACCTTTGACCTTTAGCCTGGTGCTGCACAACCAGTAGGCTTTGATCACTGGACCTCAGGGACCTGCTGGGGGTGTAGGGACTAAGAAGATCACCAATGTAAGATGGTGCTTGTCCATGTAAGGCCCTATAAACCAGAACCAGGATCTTGAAATGAACCCTGAAGTTGACTGGCAGCCAGTGAAGCTGGAGGAGAAGCGGGGTGATGTGGGTGTGTTTGGAGGACTTGGTCAGAAGCCGAGCACAGGCGTTCTGAACCACCTGTAGACGGTTCAGGGAGGTTCTGCTCAGACACGTGAAAAGAGAGTTACAGTAGTCTAAGCGTGAGGAGATGAAGGTGTGGAGAACTGTCTCAAGTTCAGAGCGGGACAGAATGGGACTCAGCTTAGCAACGTTCCTGAGATGGAAGAAGGAAGAGCCAACAAGAGAACTGACATGAGAATCCAGGGTGAGAGCTGGGTCAAAGGTCACGCCAAGATTCCTGACAGAAGGTTTGGTGTGAGAAGCAAGCTGACCAAGAGAGTCTCTGACTTTTGGAACCAGCTTGTCTGGGGCACAGATGAGGATCTCAGTCTTATCTTCATTCAGCTGAAGAAAGCTCCCAGCCATCCAGGTTTTGGTAGTCTAAGCAGGTGTGTAACAGCTGCAGGTTAGACGTCTCATGGGGCTTAAAGGAGATGTATAGTTGGATGTCATCTGCATAAAGATGGTGGGAGATTCCTTTGAAGGAGTTCAGGATGTGCTGAAGAGGAAGCAGATAGAGGAGGAAGAGCAGAGGCCCCAGCACAGAACCTTGTGGGACACCATGGGTAAGAGAGGTGGTGGAGGACCTAAACTTGGAGACGGCCACAGAAAAGGAGCGCTCAGAGAGATAAGAGGAGAACCACTCCAGAGCAGATCCTGATAGGCCTACCCAGTCTCTCAGCCTCTCCAGTAGCAGGTGATGGTCAACAGTGTCAAAGGCTGCAGTCAGGTCCAGCAGGACCAGAACAGAACAGTCCCCTGCATCACTGTGGGTCAGAAGGTCATTAGAGACCCTAAGAAGAGCTGTTTCAGTAGAATGAGCTCTACGAAAACCTGACTGGAAGCTATCATAGATGTTATGTTCATCAAGAGCAGCTGTGAGTTGTTTAGCCACAACCTTTTCCAAGATCTTGGAGATGAACGGAAGTTTAGAGATGGGTCTGAAGCTGCTATGGAGAGAGGGGTCGAGACTCGGTTTTTTAAGAAGCGGGTGGATTACAGCGTTCTTAAAGTAAGCAGGGACCTGACCAGAGACCAGAGAAGCATTAATTATAGAGAGCACGCTGGGACCGATGGACTGAAAAGCACTTTTAAACAAAGATGAGGGTAAGATGTGGAGGGGGCATGCAGAGGTCTTCATAGAGTTAACTAGTTTGGTTAACTCAGGCAAAGAAACAGGAGCAAAGCTATCTAGGATGGTGGGCCTGGTTGGAGTTGGGAGAGGCGGCGATAAGGCTGAAGGAGAGATGCTAGATCTAACCTTATTGACTTTGTCCCCAAAGAAAGACAGAAAGTTCTCACAGTCTGTAACAGAGTGGATGGAGGCTGTAGGAGAGGCAGGAGAGATGATGCTGCTGATGGTGTTAAACAGCACCTTGGGGTTCCCTTTGCTCTGGGACACCAGGTTGGAGAAATAGGAAACCCTAGCGTCTCTGACTGCAGAGTTAAAGGATGTCAGAAGATCCTTTAGGTGCAGCAGATGGGCGTGGAGATGAGTTTTCTTCCACAAACGCTCAATTTTTCTGCATTGGCGCTTCAGGCTGCGATGGCTGTCATTAAACCAGGGAGTAGGGTTCACTGCAGGAACTGATCTGGTTCTGACAGGACAGATGTTGTCCAGAATGGAGAGGCAGTGCTCGTTAAACTGAGAAGTTAAGGAATCTGGGTCGTTATCAGAAGAACAGGGTGGATCAAAAGCAGCAGAAAAATTGCTAGCTGTGCTCTCATTAAGAAAACGAGAACTAACCATACGGCGAGCAGGAGGTGGGGACGCAGAAACTGGCAAGTTAAAGAAAATGCAACGGTGATCTGAAATATAGACGTCCTCAGGACAAACACTGTCAGCATTTAGACTCAGGGTAAAAACAAGGTCTAGAGTGTGTCCCCTGGTGTGTGTGGGGCCAGAAACATGCTGGGTAAAGCTGAAGGAGTCCATAAGGCTGGAGAAAGTCATGGCAAAGAGATCAGAGGGATCATCAACGTGGATGTTAAAATCACCAACAATCACCAGTCTGGACAGCTTCACAGTGGAGGATAGAAAGTCACTAAACTCCTGAAGGAAAGAACCGTTTGGACCAGGTGGACGATAGACCACAGCACAGTAGAACGGGTCCTTACGCCCGACTTTAATCAGCTGCAGTTCAAAGGAAGCAAAGTGACCAGAGGTTGTAGAGCTACATGGAAGATGGTCTCTGAAAACAACAGCTAGGCCTCCACCATGACCAGAACCCCGGGGCTGGCTAAGAAAAGAATAACCACTCGGGCAAAGTTCAGTCAGCTGGTTCCTGGGCTAGTGTTCACTTCCTGTGTGTTCTGCTTTTGTGTAGATCGATGCACCTGCATCCATTTATTCTAATTCGCCATTCTCACCGCGTTCTTTTGAATATGGCCGAGAAAGTGTGTACGATAAGAGAACGGCCTTTGAGGAATAAGACAAGTTTTTTTAAGAGACTCTTTTTGACAATGGTGTGCGCTGAAAGCAAAGATTAAGTTGTCTGCTCGACAGGTAAGCTAAAATTTGACATGCTATCTGACTACTGCTAGAAGTTATCTACGACTTTATTCTAACTTTCCAGGGAATAATCGTTTGATTCTGACCGAAGAATAACCATAGTGGTTATTAGCAGGGAAGCTTAAGCCAATGGAAATATTTTATTGATCCCACGGGGGAAAACCATATGCTACGGAAGCATAAACAAATCAGGAATAAGTTGCAGACAGCAGTAGCACAACATGGGTGGAGGACGAAAAGTCAAATCAAATGCAACACACAAATGAATATAAATCTATCTATGCCCGCTTATCGACGCAGGGTCGTGGGGGGCTGGTGCCCATCTCCAGCCGTCCTTGGGCGAACAGGCAGGGTACGCCCTGGACAGGTTGCCCGTCCATTGCAGGGCAACACAGAGACACAGGATAAACCACCAAGCATACCCACACACCTAAGGACAATTTAGAGAGGCCAATCAACCTGACAGTCACTTTTTTGGACTGTGGGAGGAAGCTGGAGTCCCCGAAGATAACCCATGCATGCACAGGGAGAACATGCAAACTCTTTCCGGAAAGACCTCAGGTCAAGAGTTGAACCTTCTTGCTTTAAGGCAACAGTGCTAACCACTGCATCGCTGTGCAGCCCATAAGTCTGACATTGTTGAAAAAACCCAAATCTCCTTTTTTGGGTGAGCGTTTGTGGCAAGGCCAGCAGCCACTTGTAAACAGAGCATCACAAGGACACCTGAGCGTTCTCTCATGCGCATTTTCTGAAAACTTGGAGAGTGCGGTCCTTTCCTGAAATTCAGAAACATCCTCCGCCATACCCTTTAAATTGAATTTAGTTTATTTACAAAGCAAGCATTCCGTTCAACCTATTTACTTAACGTCCACTGAGTTCAGTTCATCATTCCCGTTAGTTAATGGTTTCCTATATAAGGAACCCAGCAGGTTGCATCGAGTCACTGACTAGTGTCAGAGTCTTTACAGCAATCCTCATACTAAGCAAGCATGCAGCGACGGTGGAGAGGAAAACTCCCTTTTAACAGGAAGACACCTTCAGAGGATCTTGAACAACCTTCTGTCCACAGCTGTCTCCAATTTCAATCCAAATACAAGGAGCAGGGAACAGTGATGTTATAAGCAGCGTAAAAAAACGTGTTACTAACTACTAGAGCTTTTCATTATTATGTAATCACATTTTTTACCTTTGCTACAGTTATTACGCCGTTCCCGTTACTGATAAGAAAATGCAGCTCATTACTATAATTCAGCAATGGGGTGTGTTGAAGCTGTCATCTGACCAGGAGCTAATGAGGAGGATGTTTACATCCAAGAACATCACGGCCAGTGAGGAACAATGAAGACACCATCAATAGTACAGAGACCCGGCGACCTCAGATTCACTGCTGCAGCCGTACCCTTGTTGATGTGATGCGTTCACCTGTTCACCGCTCAGACCTCAGTTCATTGATTCCTCGTCATGATCTTCTATCTTCCTGTATCATCCTCCAGCCATACACCTGGAACCAGTTGGTGTTCCTGATTATTTCCTCAGTCCCGCTGTAACAGTTTGATAGTCATTTGGAATGAAATCAAGCGTAAAAACTGTTCAATAGGAGCTCAAGGTTCCATCCTAGGTCCATTGCTGTTTCGTCTATACATCAATGACTTACGTAAAGGTGTCCAGTGCCAAATATTGTGATAAAGTTCATTATTGTCTGTAATGTACTGATAAACATTAGACTTTCATATATGTTAGATTCATTACACACAACTGAAGTAGTTCAAGCCTTTTATTGTTTCTAATATTGATGATTTTGGCGTACAGCTCATGAAAACCCAAAACTACTATCTCAAAAAATTTGTATATTTAATCCGACCAATAAACGAAAAGTGTTTTTAATACAAAAAAAGTCAACCTTCAAATAATTATGTTCAGGTATGCACTCAATACTTGGTCGGGAATGCTTTAGCAGAAATGACTGCTTCAGTGCGGCGTGGCATGGAGGCGATCAGCCTGTGGCACTGCTGAGGTGTTCTGGAGGCCCAGGATGCTTCGATAGCGGCCTTAAGCTCATCCAGAGTGTTGGGTCTGGCGTCTCTCAACTTTCTCTTCACAATATCCCACAGGTTCTCTACGGGGTTCAGGTCAGGAGAGTTGGCAGGCCAGTTGAGCACAGTCATACCATGGTCAGTAAACCATTTACCAGTGGTGTTGGCACTGTGAGCAGGTGCCAGGTTGTGCTGAAAAATGAAATCTTCATCTCCATAAAGCTTTTCAGCAGATAGAAGCTTGACGTGCTCCAAAATCTCCTGATAGCTAGCTGCATGGACCCTGCCCTTGATAAAACACAGTGGACCAACACCAGCAGCTGACATGGCACCCCAGACCATCACTGACTGTGGGTACTTGACACTGGACTTCAGGCATGTTGGCATTCCCCTCTGCCCAGTCTTCCTCCAGACTCTGGCACCTTGATTTCTGAATGACGTGCAGAATTAGCTTTCATCCGAAAAAAGTACTTTGGACCACTGAGCAACAGTCCAGTGCTGCTTCTCTGTAGTCCAGGTCAGGCGCTTCTGCCGCGGTTTCTGGTTCAAAAGTGGCTTGACCTGGGGAATGCGGCACCTGTAGCCCATTTCCTGCATACACCCGTACACGGTGGCTCTGGATGTTTCTACTCCAGACTCAGTCTACTGCTTCCGCAGGTTCCCCAAGGTCTGGAATCGGTCCTTCTCCACAACCTTCCTCAGGGTCCGGTCACCTCTTCTGGTTGTGCAGCGTTTTCTGCCACACTTGTTCCTTCCCACAGACTTCCCACTGAGGTGCCTTGATACAGCACTCTGGGAACAGCCTATTCTTTCAGAAATTTCTTTCTGTGTCTTACCCTCTTGCTTGAGGGTGTTAATGATGGCCTTCTGGACAGCAGTCAGGTCGGCAGTCTTACCCATGATTGTGGTTTTGAGTAATGAACCAGGCTGGGAGGTTTTAAAAGCCTCAGGAATCTTTTGCAGGTGTTTAGAGTTAATTAGTTGATTCAGATGATTAGGTTAATAGCTCGTTTAGAGAACCTTTTCATGATATGCTAATTTTTTGAGATAGGAATTTTGGGTTTTCATGAGCTGTACGCCAAAATCATCAATATTAGAAACAATAAAAGGCTTGAACTATTTCAGTTGTGTGTAATGAATCTAAAATATAGAAAAGTCTAATGTTTATCAGTAACGTATTTTCACGACCATAAGGCGCACCCAAAAGTCTTAAATTTTCTCCAAAATGTACGCTGCGCCCTATGGTGCGGTGCGCCTATTGTGTTTTTGTGAGACGCGAACGTTGTAGAAGACAAGGGGCGTGGCGTGAACGTGCGGACGTGAGCGAAGACAGACCTGTGGATCTGCCACATCATCAACATCCTCGCTATTTTCCTCAGACTCCGGCTGTGAGTCTCCGTCCACTTCCTCTGCTTCCAGCTCAAAAAACAGCCGTACTATCTGAACTACCTGGTGGGCATTTATCTTTCTCATCATCCTTTTATACAAGCCTAATAAAAGCCTACTAAACTTTAGCGACAACATATCTGTCCGGATCGCTCCAAAATATGAAGTTTACCGTCAATATCTAATTGTTGTTACTCCGTTCGCGCCACTCCTTTCCCCGCGAAGCAGCTCCTTTTTGCACACATCTCGTTACCCGTGCGGCCTTCCTCTCTCTCTCAGCTACATAATGATGCTTTTTATCAGCTGAGTATGTGAGACGTCCACCAACAGCAACAGGATCTCATGTTTTTGTGGGTGTTTATGTTCACAAGCACGTTCCCTCTCACGGATTACTAAACTGCTGTTTTGACAAGTTATCAGATTGTCTAAAAATAGGTCGTTTTTTAGTTTAGTATAACTCCGCTTTTACGTTGCCTGTTAACAAAATTTAAAAACTGGGGTGTAGTTTATATTCTCCTTTTTAAAGCTGAATTGAAATCGAAACTCAGGGAGGCGGAGTCTTGCTGCTACAGCGTCCCAAATCAGACCTGATCAAAAGACGTGGATACGCGTCCATGGACCCCAGAGGGTTGATAAAACACAATTCAAATCACACTATTTTCTTAGGCCTATTAATAACACACATATGATTTTGTTCATGGGGAACGTCTATGTGGTTAAATCCACCAACTACCGGTAAACACATTCTGAACTTCAACACAGCGCATCAGCGCTTGAAGCGGCGCTGCGAGCGGCTGCGACCCAAAAAGTACCAGAACCGCTCTCGGCGCATGCGCAATCATGCATCAACACCGCTCGCCCGCTATTTCCCTAATAACACACGCTGTTCGTTTTTATTTCTACACATTTTTTTACTCACAAAGATTGTCAAGAAAGCGTGTTTGTCGTGTTCATGTCAAATTAAACTGATCGCAAAACACAGATTTACTTTCTTTTTTTCGTTTTCCTCACCAACACACCCACACTGATCGGCAGCTTCAGAGTGGCAGTTCCATGCTACAGACAGAAGTTTACTCCACAGCATCCAGCATGAAAAATTGGGAAACCCCCACCCCACCCCGCTGGCTCATTCTTCGAGCAGATTGGGGCAGTAGGCGTAATTTCAGCCGGCCAATCAGTCCGTGGTGTCGCCTCAGTCCCAGTATGACTGCTGGGGAGAAGATCTGGGATAAATATCGCCTCAACACGCAAATCTGACCTGTGTGAAAAACCAAATTCCGGGACTGAACCGACGCAAATGTGTAAGCGCTATTAGCCTCTGGCTCGAAAGCCTCTGTACAAAATGATTGCATTGTCCCACACGTAACATTGTCTTTTGTGCTGTCCTTGTACAATAATACTACACTAAACTAAAACACAAATTCTGTCAGAATACATCATGGGCGATCCGGTGTTAGTAGAACTAACAATGTGTCTTTACCACCCAACGTCAGCACTTCTGCATTTGGATCTGACCCAAGTTAGTAAATTTAGGTCCTCGATCTGATTATGATGATGATAAATGACCCGCACTTGTATAGCGCCTTTCAGAGTCAGAGGACTCCAAAACGCTTTACACTACAGTGTATCATTCATCCATGCACACACACATTCACACGCTGATGGTGATGATGAGCTACGATGTAGCTACAGCTACCCTGGGGCGCACTGACTGAGGCGAGGCGATTAGTTCCTGTTGTGGTCCCATTTCACTAACAAAACGACCTTCAAGTTCGTGGTCCGGCCTGGGGGGGGGGGTCATTACACAAGCCCACAATATAGCAAAACACCAATGCACACCTGCGCCATTAAGTCGTAGCTGTAGGTCATCGATGCAGATGTTGAAGCTGATGAAGAAAAATGTCTTCGATGGCTGGTAGTCTTTTCCCGACAACGCCTTTACTTTCCATATTGATGTCGGACTGCTTCAGATCCAGGGTACCAGACAGTGATGCAGACTCTGAACCACTGCTCTGTAAATGTTCAGGGTGATGTGGGCATTCATGTGACGACTGAAGCAGCTATAACTTAATATAATCTGTCTTCGTGGCTAGGCTGAAGCCACAAAATTCTTGTTTTACTACCACTCTTATATAATAGTAAAGATATAATTAGAAAATAGAAGCAATTTTGTAGTTAATTAGGAGTAGGAGGGCCAGCTCGAAAACAAGATGGCTCATCTCGAGCGGTTTTATACTCGTAAAATTTATGTCAGTAACTAAATAAATAAATAGATTTTAGCTGTTCAAAATGCAGCAAAACCTTTTTGAGGATAAATCTGCCATTTCCTGTTATCAGTCTTCATGTAATCACCTAAAGATGAGTGAAACAGGAAGTTGTGTGACATTGCTCCAGTCTATCAGGGTTATAGAGATGGTACCAATTCATTACAGTAACTTTTTCTTCTCGTTTTCTAAATGTTTCAAGTTGTACATCAAACAAAAGCTGTATTATGAAATCCTCTGGATGCTAAACCATGCCTTCTAATCTCATATCTGTCCTTTTCTCCCAAAAATCCATGGTTTGGTCTTGATGCTGTCAGAGGACTCCACGAAAGGTGAGCTTTGCCACTTCCTGTTCAAAAGACAGCTTATTTATCTAGAGAGGGGTGTTCATAAACTTGCTCTAAGCACTGACTGAGTCAGTCTAGGGAACCATATTCATTAGGTGATAGAGCTGGTTAGATCTGGGTGTCATCTGCATAACTGTGGTAGGCGATGTTTTTGTTTATGACCTGGTTCACTAGGAACATGTACAGATTGAAAGGCAGTAGTTCAAGTATCAAACCTTGGGGAACACCGCATGTCAGGGTGATTTGCTTTGATATGTGTTCACCAAAATAAAACTCCTGTCTGCAAGGTATGATTGGAACTAACTATGGACTGTGCCTGAAAGTCCTATCCAGTTCATTGGTCTATCAAAAAGGATGTTGTGGTTCACAGTATCAAAAGCTACACTGAGATCGAGCATCACTAAAACAGATGTTTTTGCCTGAATCTGTATTAATCCATTCATCCATCCATCCGTCCATTTTTAGCTGCTTATTCAGAGTCGGGTTGCAGGGGCAGTAGCCTAAGCCGAGATGCCCAGACTTCCCTCTCCCCAGCCACTTGGGCCAGCTCTTCCATGGGAATCCCAAGGCATTCCCTGGCCAGCCAAGATACATAGTCCCTCCAATGTGTCCTGGGTCTTCCCTTGGGTGTCCTCCCAGTTGGGCGTGCCTGGAAAATCTCACCAGGGAGGTGTCCAGAAGGCATCCTGACCAGATGTCCGAGCCACCTCAACTGGCTCCTCTGAACGAGTTGGAGCAGCGGATGTACTCCAAGCCCCTTCCGGATGGCCGCACTTCTCACCCTATCTCTAAGGGAGAGCCCAGCCACCCTGCGGAGAAAACTAATTTCAGCCACTTGTATCCACGATCTCCTTCTTACGGTCACTACCCAAAGCCCGTGACCATAGGTGAGGGTAGGAACGTAGATCATTTGGTAAATAGAGAGCTTTGGCTTCCGGCTCAGTTCTCTCTCTTCACCATGACAGATCAGTATAGCACCCGCTTCACTGTGGACGCAGCACCAATCTGCCTATCGATCTCATTCTCCATTTTTCCCTCACTTGTGAACAAGACCCTGAGATACTGTCTGATGAAGCCAACAGGACACATGAAACGACAAGTCAATCACCGACCTGCAGCCTAAAATATCATGGTGCCAAGAGCACATATGTACACTTTTATGCTTGAACCACTGTATTAATACGGATCTTCTGCAAAAAGCAGAGACCTGATCCTTAGGCCACCAAATCAGATCCCCTCAACACCTTGGCTGCACCTAGAAATCCTGTCGATTAAAGTTATGAACAGAATCGGTGAGAAAGGGCAGCCTTGGCAGAGTCCAACTCTCACCGGAAACGAGCTCAACTTACTGTCGGCAATGCGGACCAAGCTCTGACACCGGTCATACAGGGACCTAACAGCCCTAATCAAAGGGCCTGATACCCCTTACTCACGGAGTACCCCACCACCCCACCCCACAGGGCTCCTCATGGGACGCGGTGAAACACTTTCTCCAAATCCACAAAACACATGTAGATTGGTTGGTTGGGCAAACTCCCACGCACCCTCCAAGATCCCCCTATGGGTATAAAGCTGGTCCAGTGTTCCACAGTCAGGACAAAAACCACATTGTTCCTCCTGAATCTGAGGTTTGACAATCCAACGGACTCCCCTCTCCAGAACCCCTGAATAGACCTTACCAGGGAGGCTCAGAAGTGTGATCCTTCTGTAGTTGGAACACTCTCTGCGGTCCCCCTTTTTAAATACGGGGACCACCACCCCAGTCTGCCAATCAAGTGGAACTGCGTCTGATGTCCACACGATACTGCAAAGCCGCGTCAACAACACAGCCCAACAACATCCAGAGTGTTAAGGAACTCCAGGCGGATTTCATCCACCCCCGGGGCCTTGCCACTGAGGATTTTTTTGACCACCTCAGTGACCTCGGTCCCAGAGATTGTGGAGTCCAACTCAAAGTCCCTAAACTCTGCTTCCTCAATGGAATGCATGCCGCTGGGATTGAGGAGGTCTTCGAAGTATTCCGTCCACTGATCCACAACGTCCCGATTAGAGGTCAGCATCACACCCTCACCATTTTAAACAGTGTTGGTAGTGCACTGCTTTTCCCTCCTGAGACCAGAATCTTCTCAAAGTCATACAGATGTCTTGCACCATGGTCTCTCTGAACTCCTCCCATGCCCGGGTTTTTGCTTCCGCGGCCACCCGAGCCGCATTACGCTTGGACTTCTGGTACGCATCAGCTGCCTCTGTCCCACATGCCAAAAAGACTCCTTTCTGCTACTGAAAGGCAGTAGGACTCTCTTCAGCTTGACAGCATCCCTAAACACCGGTGTCCACCAGCGGGTTCGGGGGTTGCCACCACGACGGGCATCGACAACCCTGTGGCCACATTTTCAGTCAGCCACCTCAAAAATAGAAGCACAGAACATGGCCCACTCTGAGTCTGTGTCCTTCGCTTCCCTCGGAATGTGTTAGAAATTCTGTCGGAGGTGGGAATTGAAGCTCCTTCTGACAGGAAACTCCACCAGACGTTCACAGCAGACCCTCACAAAACATTTTGGCCTGCCAGGTCTGACCGGCAGGCCAATTCACCACCAGGTAGTGATCAGTTGACATCTCCACCCCTCTCTTCACCCGAGAGTTCAAGACATGCGGCCACAGATCACATGAAACGACAACAGTCAATCACCGAACTGCGGCCTAAAATATCATGGTGCCAAGAGCACATATGTACACCTTTATGCTTGAACCACTGTATTAATACGGATATCATTTAATACTTTAATCAGCTCCTCTAAATCTGAGACCATGGTCTTGGTTCGGAAAAGGGTAGAATGCCTTCTCCAAGTCAGGGATGAGGTCCTGCCTCAAGTGGAAGAGTTTAAGTATCTCGGGGTCTTGTTCACAAGTGAGGGAAAACTAGAGCGCAAGGTCAATAGGTGGACTGGTGCTGCATCTGCAGTGTTGTGGGCATTGTACTGATCTGTCGTGGTGAGCCAGAAGGCGAAGCTCTCTATTTACCTGTCGATCTACGTCCCTACCCTCACCTATGGTCATGAGCTTAGGTAGTGACCGAAAGAACGAGATCACAGATACAAGCGGCCAAAATGAGTTTTCTCCGCAGGGTGGCTGGGCTCTCCCTTAGAGATAGGGTGAGAAGCTCGGTTATCCGGGAGGGGCTTGGAGTAGACCGGCTGCTCCTCTATGTTCAGAGGAGCCAGTTGAGGTGGCTCGGGCATCTGGTCAGGATGCCTCCTGGACGCCTCTAAGGTTTTCCGGACACGTCCAACCTGGAGGAGACCCTGCATGCGCGGTTCATTTTCAAGCTGGATGCTGTTGAGTAAACTTCTGTCTGTAACACGGAGCCGCCGTTAAGTGTGGGAACAGGAGCAAAGAATATCTCTCTCTCTCTCTCTCTCTCTCTCTCTCTCTCTCTCTCTCTCTCTCTCTCTCTCTCTCTCTCTCTCTCTCTCTCTCTCTCTCTCTCTCTCTCTCTCTCTCTCTCTCTCTCTGTCTCTCTCTCTCTCTCTCTCTCTCTCTCTCTCTCTCTCTCTCTCTCTCTGTCTCTCTCTCTCTCTCTCTCTCTCTCTCTCTCTCTGTCTCTCTCTCTCTCTCTTTTGTGTGTGTGTGTGCGTGCGTGCGTGTTTGTTTGTTTGTTTGTTTGTTACCTTATGGAGCACACTTTCCCACGCGTACAAAGCACCGCCCACAGCCTCGGGGATTTCCGCATTCTGGAGAAGTCCCTTGGATTTTTATGTGACAACTACACCACTCGTACCAGCCCAAACTCACGCCATCCAGCGCGACCAAACGCCGGCCGGGCCGACGCTAATGTGTAAGCGCCATATTTCTCTCACCTAGCCGGGGAACGCCTTGGGATTCCCCCAGAGGAGCTTGCCCAGGTGGCTGGGGAGAGGGAGGTCTGGGTCTCTCGACTCAGGCTGCTGCCCCAGCGACCCGACTCCTGATAAATGGAATAAAATGGATGGATGGACTTTAATAAGTGAAGTCTCTGAGCTGTGGTGTTGTCTAAAGCCTGACTTAAAACAATCCAGGAAGTTGTTCAGCTGGATTATAACCGCTTTTTCAATCATTTTCCCAATGAAGGCAGATTAGAAATCGGTCTGTAGTTATTCATCACTTAGAGATCTAGTTTACTTTTCTTCAGAAGAGGCTTAACAGCAGCAGTGAATTAGGAACAATACCTGACATTAAGGAGCAACTAACAGTTTTCAGTATATCAGCTTTCATGCAATTAAATACATTTTTAAAGAAGTTCGTTGGTAGTAAATAAAGACAACAGGTAGATGAGTTTAAGCTCTTAACTATGTCCTCTAGTGCTCTGGCACTAATACTGAAAACAGGCTTTCTAGCCAGTGTTGTTGTGTGGCAGCGGTCTGGTTGTAATGGTTGACATGGAGGAGTTGATGGCTAATCTGATGTTTAAGATTTTAAGCAAAGTCATTATTACACTTAGAATGGGACATGAAGTCATATAGCTCTCAGCCCAGGGTGAGTGGCTTCTTTTAAAGCTTGTGCAACACATCTGACGTCCAAAACGAGGATCCAGTTTTGGCTGAAAAGGGATGTAATTAATGTTCTAGTTGAATCCATCCTTCCACCTGTTCTCTGAACCACTTTTTTCAGTAGGGTCTCTGGGAGGGAGCTGGTGTCTGTCTCCAGCGGTCACCGGGCGAAACTCCATGGGCAGGTGTCCAGCCCATCACAGGAACACACACACACACATCTAGGAACAATGTAGAGTCTCCTGTGGGAGACAGCCCACTCGTGCATGTGGAGAACATGTTTCTCCAGCTGAATGTTGTTCTGAATCCCTTGTCCTCCTCCAGATTTTCTCCAAACTCTTTGAGGTGGCTCGGGGTAGAGTTCCACTGGGAAGCCTGGCTCCGGCGCCCCGGCCTTGGCTCGCCTCCAACAACAACGTGAAGAAGAAGAAGAACTAGCCGCTGCCCTCCTGGCCATCTCCCCCTGGCTTAAAGACCCCACAGGTCCCTGCTCTTACTAGATGAGGGTTTCTTTTACTGGGATGACTCGCTGTAGCCACATGAGGCAGGTGATGTACTTATCCTCTAGTGGGAGAGGCCATGTGACTCCCTGTCATCTCAGGCGTGTTGACCTGCCAGAGGACGTCCTCCACATTGGTTCCCACGTTTGTGACTGTGTAAACGAAGAGCATGACCACTCACCTCCCACCCTGATCATCTTGCTCCCGGCGTTTCAGCGGCTGCTACCAAAGTTTTCCATCTTTACTCGTAGAAATTCTCTGGCTCTGCTGAAGGACATTGAAGGTTTATCAACTAATGATGTTTTGATATATTTGGAGAAGTTTAGGGTGGAGGGGTCAGAATTGTTGATGTGCATAGCCCCAGCTGTGAAGTGTTAGATCAGGCAGCGTGCAGTAGAGAAGAACCACCAGGCGCATGAAACGAGGCCACGGGGAGAGGATTCTGCCACCATCCAGATGAAGATTGCAGCTGTGACCTGGCTCTGCAGACTCCTGTTGTTAGGAGCAGTTTGGACTGTTTTTGTCTGAGTTCCTCCCAGAACTGGTGCGGTCCGGTCCAGTCCGGCCTGCCAGAATTCTAGTTCCACTCTGTTGCTGAAGAGGCTTCTCATCCTCCTTTTTGACCAGAACTTTGTTCTCTTTCCTGACTCTAAAAGCACTTGAAGCCTTTTCGCTACACATGACAGGTATTGATTTGACACTTGAACGAATGTGTTTTCCATAGATGTCTGACCCAGATGGCCTTTAGGATGAGGTCGACGGTTCTGCTGTATGAAGCCACACACGTGTCGGTCATCTCGGCCGGGTTAGGGTGCAGCCTCGTCGGGCGTGTGTGTGTGTGTGTGTGTGTGTGTGTGTGTGTGTGTGTGTGTGTGTGTGTGTGTGTGTGTGTGTGTGTGTGTGTGTGGACTACATATAGAAATGTCAGATTTCCTAGACCTTTTTGTAGCTGGAAGAACTGCAGTGGGGTGGAAGACCAGAATACAGCTGCTGTCGGTTTGTGGAAATGTCTGATGAATTCCTTTTTTACGTATATATTTGTAAGTTTGATCTTACATGACCACTGCTGTACCACCTTCTGCTGGCAAAGGATGTTTATAATCATTTTAGTTTTTTGCCTGTTGCATTTTAGCTTTCTTGGGTTATTTTTCAGTACATGAATAAACTGAGCTGGTATAAACACACGATCTTGTTCAATGATACAGCGTTGTGACCCCTGCATGACGGATCCTGTTTGATTACCCTCTCTCAGTAAGGAATACGTAGAAATCATGAAAGTCAGAAACGTAGACCGGTGGATCATTACAGACGAGTTCGTGTGGACAACCCAGCACCCGGCGGTCAGCAGGTCCAACTGACCATGGAGAGGAGAAATGTAATAAAGCATCCAACATTTAATGCATGCGAGCACGGCTGAAGCTATATCTGCTTCATCAAACTATCATGCTTTCATGTCCTCGAGGTTCGGTTAGAGTGTTGCAAGCTCTCGCGTGCCAAAAATAATGGAGGTAATAAACAAAATCATAAGGAGAGCAAAGATGAGCTCGGGCTCGCTTCGTGCGAGTGGAATCAGGCAGAAGATGAGGAGGAGTGGTCCAACTGAACAGGAAACCGCAGAAGAGGTGGTACCGAAGAAGGCCAACTGAAGAGACATCTCAGGAAATGAAAGTCCTCTGTGGAAAGTTCTGGACTTTGGGTGGAGACGGAGACCAGCTTATAAATATGACATCGTATGGGTTTGGCTGTCTTGTGTTGAACTAAGCTATGAAACTGACGAATGAACACATTGTTTTGCTGTCTTGTGATAATAAGATGTATGTAACTGGCAAAAGGTTACATTGTTTAGGCTGTCTCACAACTGTTTGAGATATTGCTTGGCAGTTTTTTAGAATGATATAAAGAGGGCCGCTAAGAGTCGACGGGAGAGAGAGAGCAGAGGTAGAGAGTAGCAGGAGCGGAGACTTGGAGAGTGTGTGACATTTAGTGTCGACACAAGTCGACCAGTTACTCTCAGGGAGATTTTAGTAACAGCATCCTCCTAAGGGGATTGGTTAATCTTATATTTACCTTTTTTTGTATTTTTTTAATTTTGAAATAAATTTTTTGGAAAAAGAATCCTCGTTCTCGATTCTTAAAGGTCTCTTTTAAAGCCCAACCAGCCATTCCTCCCCATCCCTGCATATTTCTCTCCTTCTGCTCCCTCACATCATCACACAAACAGGCACATAGGACCTTGGGGGGTGGACAAGTCAGGGGGGTATGGACCCCATTTCCGCATTCCTGTGGCAACCTGCCCCCCAATTTTATTTGCACCTTATACACTTCCACCGACGACATTCCACGCAAACACACACTTAGGGCCTTGGGAGTGAGCACATTCAACGGCACTTGGCAGGGGGATTTCTCAGCCTCCTCCCAGTGCCGGTGCCCACTTCCAATTTTAAACCGCACTTAGACACCGAGGGCTGTGGGTGCAAGTGGGGTGGTGCTGTGGCATCAGCTGGCATAGGCCAGACAATGCCTGCACTGCCCGCTCACCACAGCCATTGAATACACCTTATCAACACACAACACTATATTGGAGCAGGCGGAGGGAGACTATGGGTCTTGGCACACCTCTGTTGTCGCCTGGCTTCCTGGGGCTGGAGGCTAGGAGGGAGATCTGGCCATCTGGTTGGGGCCTGGGGTGGTGGGTTGCTGTGCTGAGCGTTGGGCGGGGGAGCCTGCTCATCAGCACCCCAGCAGAAAGGGTCAAACTCTGGTAACCGGTAATGGTTGTACCCCATGTGCAGCAGTACCGGGACCAGAGTGAGTAGGGTGTGTATGGGGAGCATGAGTGGGTGTCCGGCGTGCATTTTTGTAAGTCTTTGGTTGTGTGAGCATGAGGGAGGAAGTGTGTGACTGTGTTTGTGTACGACTGTATATGTCAGGTGGGGCCTTTGACTCCTCCCTTCTCCTGGGACTTCTTTTGATGATATAGATCTTCGCCCCCCCTCCCCCTGCCACACCTGGTGTGAGGGGTTGTGCCTTGGTCTGCCTGAGTGTTCGTGGCTCCCGGGTCAGGGGGTTTAAGATTTTTGGCGCCTGCCTGGTCGATCCCGGTGGCTGCCTGGTGGGGTCTGGGTCCCTGGTCGCCCCTGGGTCCCGGGCTCGGCCTGCTAGGGGGTGGGAGGCTGCGGGCGGGCCTGAGGGCTTGCCACTGATTTCTCCAGGGACTCTGCTGGCTGCTGGTTGTGGCCCCCCAGGGCGATCCTCTGCGCCTCTCGAGGGGGGCGGGGGCCTTTCTGGTTGCAGTCTCCCTTGGGTTCCTGTGTTCTGGAGCAGCTCCTGGATCTCTGGGACTTGGAGCTCCCTCCATCTCCTACACATCTTTAGGGGGCGGATCTGTGGCCCCTCACACTCTCTATTGGACGCTCCTATAGAGAAACCTTACATAAACAAGCGCGTGTACACACACAGGTGCTCTCATGGTGCTCTCATGAATATGGGCTTGGGCACGTTAAACACAGGTCTTAAGGCTGTGGTTGGCACTAAATGCACTGTGATTTATTATCGTGTCATTGTTCAGTTAAACAATGTTGATTTTATATTTCCTCATCAGGTTAACACAGTGATAGCTTGCTCCTGATGTATTGTTGTGTGTCCCATTTTTTTCTCTTTCTGCAGGTCTAGAAGCAGACTCTTGTTCATTATTGTTTATTTTTGTGGACCCCCCCCCCCCCCCCCCCCCCCCCCCTTTTGTCTTTTCCTTTCTCTTTCACCTCTGACTCCGTGTCTGCTCGGAATTACAAAGCATTCAAAAACAATAACAATAAAGTTTTAAGTATCAGGCGTGACATTAAAAGCAGATGCTTTGATGCTCCACCTGAGAGTAAATCTGTAAGGCTTGTCACCAGCATTCAGACATCAATTCTGTTTGCTTCACAGCCGGACAGGACACGGGAAAAAAAAAAAAAACTTTGAGTGGGAGCCCCGACCAGACCTCCAGGAGAGGTAAGCCACCTTGAATCGCTTGTTCCTGTTCTTCAGGACTTGTTTTCAGGTTGTGACAGATTAAAAAAAGATACCTTAGGTAATGGGAGCAAGTCTCCCCTCCCCCTTGGTAGCGGGCCACCCTAAGGATTAGTTCGTTGCTTCAAACAGGCTCTGCTTTGCACTAAAAAAGTCTTTGTTTAGCGTGGGAAGGAACCATTTCAAAGGGAGGATTAATTAGATTAGTTGATAAGTCCATGTTAGCCTGATCAACTACCAGGAATCATTTTCTAGTTACCACCGCCCACATTGCTGACAGAGGCGCAAATTAATCCTGATAGGACCCAAATAATAGATGCCTGGATGGCCTCCGGTATTAAACTTCCGCCCTAGTATTTAAAACCACTAAATAACGGGAGAGTTCTGTTAAGGGCCATTCAAGTATCACTTTACCAGAGGAGCATGAGTTTAGCCCGCATAGCCGGTAGTACAGGCTATGCGGGCCGGAGGAGCTGGTGGAGAAGGCCGTCTGGAGCTCCCTAGTTGGGATGCTGCCCCCGCGACCCGGACCCGGATAAGCGGAGGAAGACGACGACGACAACGACCCTTCCTACTACGGATGTCCCATTCAGATATCGATATCAGAAGTAATTCGATATCGGCCCAAAAACAGTGTATCGAATTATATCAGACGGCATCAAAAACCTCCAATATAAGCTGTACATTAAGGTTCACATTTTTGCAACCAATGGTTAAAATAAATTGTCATTTATTCATACTTACTGTCATTGGCTCTTGTTCTCCGATTGAGTAATATACTTGTTCAAGCCTTTCATACAACTTCTTACTCTGCAAGGGGCGGTTATAAGTCCAGCTTTATTTAATGTAATGATTAATACTATTTTTGAGAAAGTTGATGATAGGTTTGGTAAATCTCTATTTGCACATCTGGAGATGTGGGAGGAATTTTTAGCATTTGTTTTCTCAGACTCAGAAGGCTTTAGATCAAATTGTGCAGTGGGCAAATAACTGGGGATTCATGTTATCTATAGTAAAAAGTAAATTTATGATCTTTGGCTTAAAAAGGAAAATCCCATCTATGAATGTTCATATTTATGGCTCTGTGATTGAAAGGGTTAAAGTTTTAAAGTTTTTGGGTTTGTGGTTCAACGAGAAATTAATCTGGAAAACACATATAGAAAGATTAGTAAGCAAATGTGAAAAGGTAATTAATGTGATGAGGAGTTTATCGGGTAGTAGCTGGGGAGCGGAGAGAAGTACTTTACAGTTAATCCATAGCGCTCTGATTAGGCCAGTTTTGGATTATGGATGTGTGATTTTTGGGAAAGCTTCTAAATCTGTGTTGTGTAAATTGGATTATGTGCAGTTTAAGGCTCTAAGTATCTGTCGCGGAGCTTTTAGATCTACATCAATTCCTGCTTTGCTGGTTGAAACGGGGAAGTACCCTTTGACAATGAGGAGGGAAAAACTAGGAGTTCATTAGTGGACTCGACTGGCCGGGTTTGGTGGCAGCTTGGCGTCTAAATGTCTCATAGATGATTGTTGGGAATCCAGTGAAGATCAGGATAAGGATAGATTCCTAAATCATGTTGTAAAACTAGTAAATCTCCTAGGACTACAAAAGGACATGGTGGTGGGGTTAGTGTGGTCTCCAATACTGTTTTGGAAATTACCTGAGCCAGGAGTTGTTTTGGATTTACTAGGATTAGAAAAGGCGGTTGCCATCAGACTGTTTGTATTTACAGTAAGTCAGCACAAAGATGCTAGCTGTCCAAATTTATACTGATGGATCTAAAGAAACTACCTTTAATAGAGCTAGTTTTGTTTTTTTTATTGTCGAGCCACAAGTTAGATCAAGTTTTCGTGTGACAGATAAATTGTCTGTTTTTTCTGTTGAACTTTTGGCTATTTAGTGGGCAATGAAGTGGATAGTGGAGCATAAACCATCTCACACTATTGTTTGCTCTGATTCTGCTGCTGCACTGTTGACTCCAAGTAACGGGACATCTGAGGCACGGAATGACCTAGTTGTGGAGATTTTGTGTTGTCTTGAAAACGCTGAGAATGCGGGTTCTAAGGTGGTGTTTGTCTGGGCCCCTGGACATACTGGAATTTTGGGAAATGAAATAGCAGATGCATTGGCCAAAGTCTCCATCCTTAGAAATAGCATTGATCATCATCTTCCTCTGGGGAAAAGAGAATGTTGTAGTAAATGCAACGACTATTTGAAAAATTTGTGGCAGAAAGAATGGGAAGGGGAACGTAGAGGGAGACTTTATTTTTCTTGTCAGCCGTCAGCTCAGTTGGCAACCCTTAACCTGTTGTCGTAGAGATAAAGTGGTGATTACCAGAATGAGATTGGGGCACTGTGGTCTGGCGGCATGGTTATTTAGGATTGGTAAACGTGTTGTGTGAGTGTGGTGGTTCGAAAACTGTTGTTCATGTTTTGTTGTCATGCAGCAAATACAATAGTGAGAGGCGGCAACTTTTTATGGGGCTGGTTGATTTGGGGTTGGAATATTTTTCCTTTAAGTCCTTTTTTTCGATTAGTGCAAATTCCCAATGCGTATATAGCTTACTCAAGGATGTGATGTAGCAGTAATATAACTGTGGAGGGCAGCATTGCGCATTCCAGCGTATGGCCTACCGGAAGTTTTTTGAGTGACGTTTTTAAGTGACGTAATATTCAAGCGACTGTACTGCGCGCGTTGTTTGGAGGCAGGCATTGTGGATAGACGGTGCTGTCTCGTATTATTTCGTTCTCGGGGTAATAACTTGTTATTTTTCCACCGAACACTTTTGGGAAAAGAAGCGTTAGCATGTTTAGCCCCCGGTCCGTTCCGAGCTCCGCCCGCATGCAGCAGAGCAGAACCCCCGGGAGGAAGAGCGTCTCCGGTGCGGCCACCGGCCTCCAGCTCTCCGCTCGGAGGGCGTCGCTGCCGGCGAGGTGAAACAAGCTGACCAGATGCAAATTTATTGCTTCTTGTATTAACGAAATAGTTAAAAGTACCCTGATAATGCGTAAGTTGTGGTTCCATTACACGCTGGAGAACAGACAGGTGCAGGTCGATCACAACTAGAACCTGACTAGAACATGTCCGTGGACCCTCGGTAGGCAGAGCTCTGCTCACCTCCGTTCCTCTCTCCTGTAGGGCCACCCCCGCCCGACTACAGAGCCACGCAGCCGCAGAAACCATCAGCTATGATGTGCAGACGTTTGGCTCTTCTCTGCCTGTCAAAGTCATGGAGGCTCTGACCATGGCTGATGGTGAGAGCAGCTCCCTTACTGCTGTGTTGTCTCTAGTGTGCCTCCTTGTGTCGTTACTGAACAGGTGTGTGTGTGTGTGTGTGTGTGTGTGTGTGTGTCTTTAGCTGACGACCAGATCTCAGTCAGGGTGACTGAAAGCAGCTGGGCGTGGATGGTCTGTGGAGAGAGACTCATCATCTGGAAGATCTGCCAGACGGCTGTAGCTAAGGTTTAAAACTAGCGTTAATGTTGAGGGACAGATGCTGATTGATGCATCTACAGAGACGTAAATGTTGCTGCACATGGTTTACTGGCTTTGTCCAACCCAGCTGAAGGTGTTCATCATGTACCAAGACCACATCTGTAAACTCTCACCCTGAACTGTGCCTTCCCACAGCTGTCCGTGTGTAAGGAGCTGCAGCTGCCCAGCAGTGAGTACGACTTCACGGCTGACGTTGTAGCTGTGACGTCCACCGTTCCACTGGAGATGGCTGCTGCTCAGTCCGTTTCAGTCCTGGCCGTGAGTGCAGAAGGAACGGCTCGCTTCTGGCCCTGTCTGGCCCATGAGGGAAACTACACAGAGTCCAGTGTGGACCTGGGAGACCTCTGCAACTTTGTTGTTGCTGTCAGAGTACGTGATCGTCAGAAAGGCTCGTTCTGTCTGGATTCATTTGCAGATGATGAACAGGAAAGCTAGGGGTCTGTAAATGTGTCTTAAATTCACCATCTCACCAGCTGTGCTGCCGTGTCTCCATCTCCAGAATGTTCTTACACCAGGGTCAGAGTTTGCTGCTCAGTTTCTCCTGACATGCGCAGTTTTCAGACCCTGTTCTGTAAGTGAGGCTCCGGCTGTTTAACGTGTGTTTTCTAATACACGCTGGTAGGGGTAGGTAAAGGTCGCAGCAGCACTCGGGACCGGTCTCAGAGACAGCAGCAGGTAAACGGCCGGGAATGCATCTGCTCTAGTCTGTCAAACACAGGAAACCGCTCCTTCAGAAGTTCGTGTGTGACACAATAATGGAGTTTAATAGAGTCACCTGAAGTTGAGGGCTTTTCTCAGTGATGTGTCGGTGGGATTAAAGAGATTCGTTAGATTATTTCATCACAATTTATTCTCTCAGTTTTGTAATCTCGTCAGCAACAACTTCAATTTAACGTTTTTATAGAGGTCACGTGTGTGTAAATTGTCTTCAAGGCCGCTGAAGGTCACGCAGGTGACATACGAACAGGTGAACCCCTAAAAAACCGTTTCAGTCAGAACTCCTCTGCAGTGGATCAGCTCTTTATCCTGGCTAGGGGGCGGGGATGCACACGTGGTCATTTTCTCTAGTCCTGATTTGAGTCGTCAGCTTCAGCTCCACCGTTTGGACCTGTGAGTGCTGAGCAGCGGCCGGATTTGCTCTGTTCTCCTAGGGTGGGAGCTTCATCGTGTCATCAGTCAGGAGTCAGCTGCTGAGAGTGAGCGCAGATTCCTCCGGGAAGCTTCAGTGTCGAGCTCTGCAGCAGGGTCAGGGTGTGCTCTCTGGCATCGGCCGCCGTGTCTCCAGCTTGTTCGGCATCCTCTCTCCACCAGCCGATGACGTGGTGAGTTATGTTAGATCCTCCGTACGCTCTGGGTAAGTTCCCTTCCTGGGTCATTGCCCAGAATCTCTCAGAGACATTATTATTAATGTCTGAGCATCAGACCGATCCAACAGTAAAGTCGGCTGCAGCACTGAAAATGTCTCCTTTCCTGAATGTCCTTCCCTCAGCTCCACAGCGTTGTGTGGGTGGGGAGAACCAGCTGCTTGTACACCCTGACCTCCTCCAGGCTGAGTAAGTGGGAGGTGGACGACAGCTCAGAGCACCAGATCCTCAGCTGGGACACCTGCAAAGCTCTAAACGAGAGCATTGTTGATTCCATTTGGGTCAGTACCAAAGCAGCAGGTGTTTGTCGTCAGTGTCCTACGATCTACTGTAGTGCTAGCGTAAAGGACATGGGGGGGGCTGATATTCACACAATAGATGTGGTGGAAGGTGTGACATCTGTCATGTTGTCACAAAATACAAACGCACCTTTGTGTTCATTAAAGAGCAAGTCACCCCCTACCTGAGTATTACTCCACTCCCACTTCCTGTTTGAAAAATGCAACAAATGCTGTTGACTAGCAGACCGAGGGGGCGGAGCCGCTAACAAATACACACACAGGCTCACAACGACATTGTGACATCATATGGTACCAGCTAAAGTTCTAGGGTACCTCTTAGCCAATAGCGATGGCAGATTTAAATTCAAATGCAGTGCAGAGTTTTTACCTGACGACGGCACAACACTGACAGTTTCAGGCAGAACATTTAAAGTTTAACTAAAATGCACTGAAGCGCAAAACTTGACGACACGTGTCTACAGCACGATCAGACACACATTTATATAGTTTATCAGAAAAAAAGGTGATTTGGGGGCGACTTAAGTGCTGTGTTCCCAGCCGCTGACAAACTGGTGGTAGACGTGTCTCATGTCTACACGATTCCACCAAGTCTGTCCACTCTGACTGACACGGAGATCTCTCTCTCTCTCTCCAGGGTTCAGAGAGCAGCTACGGTGGCTTGAAGAGCGGGGCAAACATTGCATACCTGGACATGAAGTTAAGCCAGTGAGTGTGTGTGTGTGTNGATATTTACGTGCTTCCTTCCTGTACTCGGGTATCCGCGGGTCCTTAAAAAGTCTTGAATGAGCTTTTCCTGTTTCCATGTTCAGCCTGTATGGAGAAACTCAGAGTAACCGATTATTATCAGAAACAAGAAGTACAGTGATCCCTCGTTTATCGCGGTAGATGCGTTCCAGACCTGGCCGCGATAGGTGAAAATCCGCCAAGTAAGGACACCATATTTACAGTACAGTACTATATTGAATTATCGTATGATCACATTCTCTTTTTGTGGGTAAAACTCAAGAAAAAAATTTTTTACTTGGTTTTTTTATAGTTTTATTACAAAAAGTTCATTTTATGATGTAATTGATGAAAAAAAAAACAGGAATTTCTTGATATTTCGCATAGAAAAATACTGCAAATCGGCGAATTTCCCTTGAATAAGGCTCCAAAGAAAAAATCCGCAAAGTCGTGAATCCGCGATAAACGACCCGCGAAGTAGCGAGGGATCACTGTAAAAATGTTTTTTCAGGGAACAACGCCTTTAATGTTTTTGACAGTTGACTGCTCAACCTACGACCACACGTTTTGAGCGCCGAGCGCTTCAGCGTGGTGCGTGGAAGGGTCAGGGGAGCATTAAAGTCATGAGAGTAGACATGTAAAGGGAACTTCTGTACAGGGAGTGAGCGGGACGGTATTTGCGTGTAGACAAGCCGGCTACATGCCATGTCGAGCAACCCGCTGAAGACTTCTGCTCAGTTGCTGGGACCAGCAGCTGTCCTCATGTTCATGTCCTGAAACGTTCTCCTAGCATCACCACTGCTGAGGTGTCCGATGCAAACAGCTGCTTCCTGCCGGTCTTGGACTCGTCCATCTCAAGCCGAGCAGGTTGAGGATAGAATCAGCGTGACGGTGTGTGTCGTGTGCAGCCCGTCAGAGCTCAGACTCTGTGCTGTGTGTGTGTTCTAAGATCTGGCCTGGTGGTTTTGGCTGCAGCCTGGCACCCGTCGGACACCCCGTGCCTGGCTTACTTCTGTCTCGTCACCCTGCAGGACGATGGGTCCACCATTTCTGACCAGTTTACCGTCCAGGTGACCAAGTACAGCTGTGTATTCCAGGTGAGTGTCTGTTGAAAGAACGATTCCTATTCCGTCCAACAGGCCAGAATCTCACCTACTGGACTCGTGGATTCATTTTGCTGCTCAGCTCACAAAGAAGAAGAAGAAGAAAATGTGGAAATTCAGGATTTTGTCCACCATCACTACTGGATCCAAACTTCTAGAGTAGTTGGTTTGAAACAGTTTAAGGTGTTGTAACCTCAGCTACCAAGACATTGGGAAGCAATGCAGCTGAATACACTCTTGAAAGTAGCTTGTGTCATTCCTGGAGCAGCCTCAAACCAACAGAGTTGACCTTTTATTTATGAGTGATTGTAGGTAAGAACCTGCAGGGGTGACTGCTTACCGAGAGGTTTGCTTCAGCACCCTGCAGAGACAGGAACACGGTTTCATGCTGCTGTTGTTCATTTAAACTCACTTTCTCTAAGAATTTGGTCATGTTCAGCAAAATTTGACAGGGTGTGTTGTTTATTGTAATTGTCTCCGTTTTGATCAGCTGTCTGGTTTTTCCAGACTAAGGAGGCTCTGCAGGCTACACGCTTGCTGTTGCCCTGGTCCCCCAGCGCCACCGCCTTCCTGTACAACGAGGAGTTGGTGTTTGCTTGTTCGACGGGCACCAGCAGGGCAACGCTGCCAGATGAGAAAATCAGCTTTACCTCACCAGGTGAGAGAGGGCAGCAGCCATGATTTTTACCTGCCATTTCATCTCAGACAGCGATTGTTACATGAGGCCGCACGCTGTTAGGAAAACGCACGCCTGCCTCATTATCAGTAAATATTCATAATGAACGGTAGGATTTTGGCCTGTTGTATAGAATTACTTAAAGAGCAAGTCACCCCCTGCCAGATTCTTACTCCACTCCCTCTTCATGTTTGAAAAATGCAACAAATGCTGTTGCCTTGCAGACCAAGAGGGCGGAGCCGCAAACCAATACACACACAGGCTCACAACGACATTGTGACATCATAAGGAGCAGTTTACATCATAGTATACCTCTTAGCCAATAGCAGTGGCAGATTCAGGCCCTGTCCACACGTAGCCGGGGATCTGCCAAAACGTAGATATTTTTCTACGTTTTGGCCTGTCATCCACACGAAAACGGATCTTTTTATAAACTCCGGCCAAAGTGAAGATCTGCGTTTTCTCCGTTTTGGGTGTCTGCGTGTGGACAGACAAAACCGGAGTTTTAAGGTCCGCAACGTCACTTTCCGCGACAAAAAAATGCTGACATCACGTGTGCGACCTGTGTTTACACTAGCCGACAGCATGGATGCCCTCAGAGCTGCGCTCGCTTTATCAATTGTCCAAGCGCTTTCTGCTTGTTTGTTTTTGCAAGCAGAATTACTGCTCCTTGTGGAAGACCACAGACGAAGGACGAGGTTAAGAACGGGGGAAGTACTGCCACCTACAGGTCTGGCATGTCCTTAACAACGTATTTATCCGGGTACGTGTGGACAGAGTTTTTTTAAAACGCGGTGGTGTGGATGCAAGTTTTTGGAGGGGCGGATATTCGTTTTTAAAAAAACCCGGCTACGTGTGGACTAGGCCTTAGTTTCAAATGCAGTGCAGAGTTTTTACCTGACGACGGCGCAACACGGCCAGTTTTAGGCAGAATATTTAAATTTTAACTAAAATGCACTGAAGTACCAAATTATTGACCACACGTGTCTGCAGCACGATTAGACACTCGTTTATGTAGTTTATCAGCAAAAAAAAGTTGATTTGGGGGTGACTTGCTCTTTAATACCGGCTAACTGGATGCACTTGCTGATTTTGAGTTTGTGGAATGGTGCAATAGCAAGATTTTAGACGTTCCACACCGTCTCTCCCCCGCAGTAGCGTCATGCATGGCAGCGTGGTTGAGGTGGTGAATAAAGACAAATACGGTTCTTGGATTGGCACGAATACAGACTCCATTTTTAAACGTGGCCAGCAGAGAATTTATCTTTTAAGGAAATTCAATTAATTTTAAGTAAATAAAAGGTTTCTATACAACTTTCATTGCTGCTTCATAGAGAGCCGTTTAACGTTTCATTCATTTGCCGGTACAAGGGTTTCAATTCAATTCAAAAATACGTTATTAATCCCAGAGGGAAACTGATTAACTTGATTGATCTGTCGGTGAAAAACAAGAACAAACTGCAAACATCAAAATCTGCTCTAAAATCACTGGAGACCTTTATGGGAGGAGCAGGCGCTAAAGAAGGTTTCTCTGGCTTCGTGCTGCTGGTGTGCACCGCGGTGGTCAGACCGCCACCGATCAGCTGATCTCAGTGCAGCTAAACAAAAGTAAAGAAACTAGATGAACCTCCCACCTTATTCTAATGTTACTGACATAAAACGCAGCAGAGCATCATTTTACCTGCAGGCATTTCTAGGCACATCCAAGGTGTGGAGGGCATTCGTTTTGGTGGCCTGAGGATCAGGTCTCTGCTTTTATCAGATGATGTGGTCCTGTTGGCTTCATCAGAACGTGATCTTCAGCTTTTGCTGGAGCGGTTCGCAGCCGAGTGTGAAGCAGCTGGGATGAGAATCAGCTCCTCTAAATCTGAGACCATGGTCTTGATCCTGAAAAGGGTAGAAGGCCTTCTCCGGGTCAGGGATGAGGTCCTGCCCCAAGTGGAGGAGTTTAAGTATCTCGGGTCTTGTTCACGAGTGAGGGGAAACTGGAGCGTGAGATCGGTAGGTGGATTGGTGCTGCACCTGCAGTGATGCGGGCGTTGTACCGGTCTGTCGTGGTGAAGAGAGAGCTGAGTCAGAAGGCGAAGCTCTCGATTTACCGGTCGGTCTACGTTCCAACCCTCACCTATGGTCATGAGCTTTGGGTAGTGACCGAAAGAACGAGATCACGGATACAAGCGGCCGAAATGAGTTTTTTCCCACATGCCTAGGGCACACTGACAGGAGCGGTGTAGGAAAACATGACTGAACTGTGTGTTGACGTCTGTGTTCAGGTGATGGCATACGTGGAGGAGGCCACTGCGCCAACCTGCCGGTGTTTTTCTCTCTGAACAGTGGCCTGGTAGTGGTCGTGGCCAGAGAGAGTGCTTCCATCCTGCCGGAGACCATGGAGGACTCGCTGTGCTCCTCCCTGGCTGCAGCCCCTGAGGTGACTCCAGCTTTGCGCTCAGAAATTAAAATACACAATCTAATCTAGCCCATGGACGTAATTTTTGGGGGGGACAGGGGGGACATGTCCCCCCCCCCCCCCCTTTTTCCAAAGTCAAGTTTTGACCCCTGCACTTTTTACCATCCAAAAACAATATTACGCTATATTAAATTGACACTGGTTGAGCTCTAGGACCAAGCGGAAAACAACCGTTTGTGTTGAAGCCTGTTTCCCATTAGAGCATGCTGTAAAGATACCCCCCCACACTTCTAAAGTGAAACTTACGTCCATGATCTAGCCTAACAGTCTGTTGGACCAGCCTGACCTTAGACGGTGTCTGGTAATTCTAAAGTTAAATATCTTTTTAATGTTTAGATGGTTCAAATCTGGGAACGTCGATGCGATTCTGTAACAAGACGAATGAAATACATCCTAAAAGTAGCAGATGTGACTGAAACATGTGATTGTCCACCTTCTTGTGCAGTAATTCCATTTTTGATGCTAAAGGTTACTGCCATGGAGACTCCAACCAGGAAAGCGCCTGTGGGCCAGGAGGACAGGACCAAGCTGCTGAAGGCTGCCTTCCTGCAGTTCTGCCGGTGTGTAAGACGTACCTTTGAGTGGAGGGACAACTACTGGACTGGCTCTGATCATTCTATTAGATGATAACCTTTTGTTCTCCTTGTCAGTAACGACCTGGTGGGAGCGCAGACGGTCACTGATGAGCTGTTCCCTGCTGACGGGGAGGCTGGAGCTGAGCTGGACAGCGTCGTGACTCGGATCAACCTGGACCTGATAGATGATTACCCAGCCTCAGACCCTCGCTGGGCTGAGTCTGTCCCAGAAGGTGGGCTCTTTTTGCTTTGCAAGTCATTTCAACCCCTGAATGAAATCAGATACGACTCAAAAGTCTTCTATTACCAGCTCTGGTGGAGCACCGGGGGTTGGGTACCGTTTCCATTTGAACGATTCCGGTTCTTATTGATTCTTGATTCCAATTCTTTCAAGAGTCATTGTCCAAAACCTTTACATGTTTAAATGAGCCTGCTGACCACAGGTCTTACTTGATGAAAGTCTGAACTTCTGCAGGAATTTGAAGGAGCGTCTTTGATGAGAGGTGACCATAAACGTCCGGCTGTTTGAGTTAAAACTCAGGATGAGTGAGAATCGACAGCAACGACTCGGGTAGCTATCAACAGGCTACATGGAGCAGAAATAAGGTGTTTGTTTGCATTTTCGCTGCTGGGAAGGGATGGAGGAGGGAGATGTGACGCCTCACACCTCCGCAGGCTGCAGAGTAAGAGCAACGGGCTCCCCAAGGCGTTGACTGTAATTTCACGTTTTTTCCACGGAGATCGGCGGCTGAAGCCACACTTTAGCGCACCTGCACACACACTTCCAGCGGATGCTTCTTTGTAGGTATTCGGCGACACCTTCCACCGGTCGGTGGACCGATGATCAACGCTAGCAGTTGAAATTTGAAAACATTAAACAATTCTGGGGAAAAGTAGCACGTAGTCCTGGTTCCAATCGATGCTCCATACTCAACACTAGGGTTGTCATGATGTGAAAATGTAACCCCACCCACGGTTATTGTGACCAAAATTACCACGGTTTTCGGTATTATTGCGGTATTTTTTTTTTACGTGTTACATTTTCACACAATTAAATAAACCCTGTATGTCAGGAAATATTGTCCTCAGTTTGTGTCTAAATTTTGCCTAAAATGTGTTATTTTGTAATTATGTTGTTTATTTGTTTACATTTTTCCACTTTAGTCTTTAAAATACCAATATTTGCCCATAACCTCTTATTTTTTGTCTGTTTGATGTCATCATTTAAAAGTATTAGACCAGATGATACTCAGTACTCAAGTAGCCTTCTAATCAGATACTTTTTTACCCTTACTTGAGTAATAAACCCTATATCAGGAAAATATCATCCTCGGTTTGTGTCCTTCCAGTGAGCTTTGCAGATGTGGGAAAATGTCATCAGGCAGTAATCATTGTTAAATTCATAATTATTCTCGGAGAGAGACCAACTCTTATCTGCCCCTGGGAGCCCCGTAATGCATAGCGTCATTTCAACATGGCGGTGTCCGCGACACGGTTTATATGCAGGTAGCGGCGCTGCGGCTGCTTTATATAGCGACTCGTTGCATTCTCCCTCAACCCATATCCTCGGATCACGCATTTTAGCTAAAGCGCTAACGTTAGCTTGCCTTGCGTTGACTGTAGAGTTGTGGGTGATGGTCACGCAGATGTGTCATGAGATTTGAAGCATTGCTGCCTTTCACAGACACTTTTTCTGCTCGTGCTGCAAACAGGATAGCCGTCTTCTATCAACTGTCCCTCGGCATTCTTCAGATATCCAAAAAACGCCCGTACTTCCCACTTTGTCTTCTTTGAGGGATAATAAATGTCCTGAGCGCTGCCGTCTCCTCCTTTGGCCGTTATTTCAGCTGTAGCTTCAAGAAAGTTTTGGTTGTAAACAACAAAGTGCGCATGTGCCGCCGGCAACTTCAGCAGATGATACGGTGGCTGCTAAGGGTCACCGCGCCTACACAGCAGCCACGGTAATCCACCCAGATAATATAGTTTTTTTTTTAAAAACAAGACGGTTATTATTGTCAACTTTTTTTACCGGGGTTCACCGCTACACCGGTTACCGTGACAACCCTACTCACGTGGGTCACTCCGCTTACCGAGCCAATCTCAGCTGGGGTCTGATTTATCTGTGCACATTTTTCATTTCTTCTCCAGAAAGTGCCGGCTTCCCCCTCACGTCCCTCATCATCCTCCACCAACTGGAAGACAAGATGAAGGCTCACTGTTGCTTCATGGACTTTCTGCTGCAGGTGAGAATGGCCGACCTGGATGTCTGTGTGAATACGGATCATACAGGCAGGTTGCACCCATGTTGCAGAGGATGCAGCAGATCTTTATGTCCCACTGTTGGATGACTCCTAATGTTTCATGTAGGGTGGTTCCCATATTTTTGCCCTGACCTCGCCCCGATCTGATACTTCAGCAGTGCGTTAAAATAAGAAAATAAAGGACAGCAAATCCGAGTGGTCCTTACATTTAGCTATTATTGTTTCTGTATTTCTGTTTTCATGTCATTTCCTTTGTTTATCTGCCTAAAAGCATCCCTCCTTTAGGAAGTACGTTGATAAGAAACGTGTAAATACTACAAACGTATCTAAAAGTAGCCTCGTTGCTCAGATTTCTAGTTGGTTACTTCATCGGTATGCAGCTGAACGGAGGGAGACCGCGAACCCCGACATCTGCGACCACACACAGTCATCCAGCTATCTAGGCTGGGACCTTTTGATGTTGGGAGACCATTTCTCAGTGCTAGCGTGGGCTGGCTCCGTGTTTGTGTCTGAGTTGCCGCGGTGACCTGAGCAGGGAGTTGTTTTACGGCGTCGCACTAGTCTAGAGCTAAACTGACACAGATATTTAGATGAGGCGAAACCTGAACGTCTAAAGAGACGGGCGTTTGTTTTCAGGGCGACGCGTCAGATTCACGTTGATTGCAGATTTATTTTTTCCACCACGGTAAATACCCAGCATGCACCCATTTCAGGTCTCTGCTGGGTGGTTTAAGATGTGTCCGAGCTGCAGAGATGACCTCTGACCTTAGGCGAAACGCTAGCTCTGCATTAGCCTGCTAGCTAACAGCTACAGGTGAAAATTAGACTAAATCATTCTTACATTTGAACATCTCCACCTTAGGAACAATGTAGAAGGTCATGGTTGTTGCTTTATGAGGTCTGACCAGACTGGAGCATCAAAACTTTATGCATTTGTTTTTTATTTTTACCGCGGCGTGCTCCCAGGTGAAGATGTCGTCCCGTCAGGCTACGGACCCGTGTCCTTCACACCGACCCCTTTCTCCAGCCCTGCCTGTCAAAGGTCAACATTTCTTCACAGATCAGTAAAAGATGTGTCTGACCCAACCTTGCTTCCTCAGGTGGGTCTGTTGGACCAGCTCAGCCAGGTGACGGTGCGCTCGTATCCCATGGCAACGCGTCTGCTGCTGTGTGAACATGCTGAGAAGCTGCAGGCAGCCATGGTGCTGAAGAACCACCACACCAAACACGCTGAGCTGGTGAATGGAGCCATCAGCATGGCTCTGCAGAGGAGGAACGTGGCGGTGCCGCCCAGCCTCACGGTGGCTGATGTCTTCTTCAGAGAGGTCCGTGTGTGAAGCCTTTGTGAAGGAGTGGCGAGGTGGCTAGATGACGTTTGCCGCCTCTCTTGTAGGTGTCTCAGATCTCCTCTGTGTTTGAGTGTCTGCTGGAGGAGGAGGAGCGGAGTCTGAAGGTCAACCCTGTGGATTCTGTGCAGTGGGCCGAGGTGGTTCTTACCATCAACAGCATCATCAAGGTAACCACTGTTCTCTGTGAGGCGTGTGACCAGAGGGGGAACCCCAATATCAGTAAAGGTGTGTGTGTGTGTGTGTGTAGGACATGCTTCAGGCCGCAGGTCAGTACAGGGAGACAAAAGCCTCCATGTACAGAGCTTCTGAAAATGCAGCTGCGGAGCCTGAATACATCCCCTGGACAGGTAACGTTCAGCTGACTAGCTTACCTGACTGAATTCTGTCCGTCTCTTCATTCTGACCGTCTCCTCCTTTTAGCATCTGGCGGCGTTGGAGGAGTTCGCACCATCATTTCCCGCCAGCACGAGATCATCCTGCGCTCGGTTTACCCACACGCCGACTCTGAGTTACGCAGTGCTCTCTGTGAGCAGCTGGTGGTGCTGTTGGACATGTTTCTGGGCAGCTACGTGGCCCAGCTGACATCCCTGCAAAAGCAGAGGCCTTCAGCAGCCCAGCAAGACCGTTACAACAGCCTGGAGATGGAGTACAGCCAGCGCCGCTCGGAGCTGCTCACACCGCTGTGTAAGTAGTCTTTAATGGGAGCTCTGGCTAACGTGTGTGTAGGAGTTCAGTACCAGTCCACAGTTTAGCATCACTAACAGTAGCTGGTGCCCAAAGCTCACGCTTCTGGTTGTGTTTGCTGTGGTCCGGCAGTGGAGCTGGGTCAGTACCAGTGGGTAGCAGTGCTGGCTGAGAAGTTCTGTGACTTCGACATCCTGGTTCAGATGTGTGAGCAGACCGACAACCAGAGCCGCCTGCAGCACTACATGGCAAAGTTTTCTGACCAGGTAGAGATCTGTGTGTGTGTGTGTGTGTGTGGTGGGGGGGGTGCTCTTGGTTCAGATTGGACCAGTAATGGGTCAACAGTAGGGATGCCTGATATGGATCTTTTACTGATATCAGATGTACCGATATGGTCTAACTCTTCATTACTGAGATACGAAGCGCCCCCCCCCCATGAAAAAAGGAAAACTAACTAATTTTAGGTTGCTAACATTACGTTTGTCCTATCATGCATACTTATACGTTATCTGTGCAAAGTAGGGCTGGGCGATAAATCAATAATTTATCGTTATTGAAATTTCTGACTTATGGTGATAATTTTTCCAAAGTCAATAAATTTGATTAAAACAAAGAAAAGATGTGTGTAGGTTGGCAGCGTTCATGTCCTTTTAAGAAGCTGTACCACCTCAACATAATACGTGTGACAGCCCCCTCTAGTGGACAACTTTTGTTTCTGCGCATACCTGCAGTTATCGTCCATTTATCGTTATCGAGGTTAAATCCTCAATATATCGTGATATTGATTTTAGGCCACATCGCTCAGCCCTGGTGCAAAGCAGAGAGGCTGCAGCAGGCTGGAGGGTTTTCTCCATCTCGCTCACTTAGGCGGCACCAGGCAGTAGCCAGGGCTCAGCAACCACCTGAGAATGTTGTCGAGCACAAGGCTGGAGGTCATTATGTCAGGCTGACTGGGTTAGAATGGTAGACGTGACAAGCTAAAAGGAGGGTGACGCTTGAAATCATTGTTCTTCCATTGGTAACCATGGTGACCTGCAGAGAAACGCGTGCAGCCATCATTGTCACTGATGCCCTCGCTCCGCCCTTGCCAGTTTCCTGCATGGATGTAGATGCCTTCTGCATCGGTTCAGTGTGACCTGCTCTGCTGCTCTGGACGCCGTTGCCCCTCTGAGACCGAGGCGGAAACAGACAACATCCGACCCCTGGCTGAATGATTACACCCGTAGCCTCAGGCGACAGCGCAGGGTGCTGGAACGGAGGTGGAAGAGAGACAGACTGTCATGCTCTCGGCTGCTCCTGGTTGATGCACTTTCACGCTACCAGAGAGCAGTTAGATCTGCTATCATTCCACAGCATCATGGAGACCAGTCCAGGCTGTACAGCACAATCAACTCCCTGCTGCTGTTAAATGAGTCTGATGGTCTAAATCCCACTGTTGCTTCATGCACAGAGCTACAGAGCTTTTTCCTTATCAAGATCCTTGGTATTAGGCTTAATGGGCTCGACACACGGGAGGCGACAAACGACCGCGATCAGCGAAATTTGTCGCCGTCGCTTTTATTGCCTGACACACGGGAGGCGACCCGCGGCAGCGGCAAACCCGTCTACGCGTTCTGTTCCATGGCGAAATGGAAACTTCCGTTGTTTTGTTTGGCTGTGTCAGGTTGGAGGTAATTAAGGTTATTTAAGCGGTTCAGAGTTAATAAAGCGGTAGATATGATGTTTCACAAGGTGCTGCTAGAGTTATGTGAAATCTTACCTCTGATTTTACTATAAAACATAATAATAATCAACTTCTCCTCCATGTTTGCTCGGAGACATACGGAGCATCCTGTCCGCTCATTGGTCAGTGAATGAAACCTCCGTTGATCGGTCCTCGTCCGAGCGACAGCGATGAAAAGTTGAAAATATTTCAACTTTCTGGGATCGCGTCGCTGGGTCGCCTGTGCACGACACGTGCACGAGCGCAAAATTTCACACGCACGTTTTTCGCCTTTCGCTTGGTAGGAGGGAGACCCGCCATTATCGCTTTGTCGCGCATGTCTCACTGAATGGAGGCGATGTCGCCTCCCGTGTGTCAAGCCCATAAAGCCTCCAGCCTTAAACACACACTATCCATGTGGAACCGCCGGACCCACCTGCCTTCTCAGACTTTGGAACTCGTTGCCCACTGGAGTTCGGCAGGCTGCATCTCTGGCGGTTTTTAAATCTCGTTTAAAGACCCACTTTTACGCTTTGGCTTTTAGACAGTGACTCGTTTTAGTGTTTTATTGTGTCATTGTTTTAATGTGTTCTTAGTATTCATCATGTTTTATCTGCTTTCGATTGGGATTTTTATCCTCTGTTTTAGTTCTTTCGAAGGGTTGTGTTTTGTTTTAGCCTGTGCAGCACTTTGGGCAGCTCCCATGCTGCATTTTAAATGTGCTATATAAATAAACTATGCTATGCTATTGTATTGCATAAAAATGGCTTCACATGCAAGGATATTGTGACTACTAAGATTGCACCTAAATCAACAATTCATAGGATCATCAAGAACTTCAAATAAAGAGGTTAAATTCTTGTTAAGAAGGCTTCGGGGCGTCCAAGAAAGTCCAGCAAGCGCCAGCATCGTCTCCTAACGAGGGTTCAGCTGCGGGATCAGAGTGCCAGTGCAGAGCTTGCTCAGGAATGGCAGCAGGCAGGTGTGAGTGCTTCTGCACGCACAGTGAGGCGAAGACTTTTGGGAGATGTCCTGGTGTCAAGAAGGGCAGCAAAGAAGTCCCTTCTCCAAAAAAAACACCAGGGACAGATTGATCTTCTGCAAAAAGTATGGTGAATGGTCTGCTGAGGACTGGGGCATGTTCTCTGATGAAGTCCCTTTCCGATTGTCCGGGGCATCTGGAAAAAGGCTTGTCTGGAGAAGAAAAGGTGATCGCTACCATCAGTCCTGTGTCATGCCAACAGTAAAGCATCCTGAGACCATTCATGTGTGGAGTTGCTTCTCATCCAAGGGAGTGTGTCACTCACAGTTTTGCCCCAAAACACAGCCAAGACTAAAGAATGGTACCAAAACACCCTCCGACAGCATCCCCTTCCAACAATCCAACACCAGTTTGGTGAAGAACAATGCAGCATGATGGAGCACCATGCCACAAGGCAAAGTGGTAACTCGGTGGCTCAGGGACTAAAACGGTGAAATTTTGGGCCCATGACCTTGAAACTCCCCAGATCTTAATCCCATTGGGAACTTGTGGTCAATCCTCAAGAGGCGGGTGGACAAACAAAAACCCAGTAATTCTGACAAACTCCAAGAAGTGATTACGACAGGATGGGTTGCCATCAGTCAGGATTTGGCCCAGACGTTGATTGGGAGCATGCCCAGTTGAATTACAGAGGTCCTGAAAAAGAAGGGCCAACACTGCAAACACTGACTCTGCATAGATGTCATGTAACTGTTGATAAAAGCCTCTGAAACATATGAAGTGCTTGTAATCATATTTCAGTTCACCACAGAAACAACTGAAACCAAGATCTAAAAGCAGTTCAGCAGCAAACTTTGTGAAAACTAATATTTGTGTCATTCTCCAAACTTTTGGTCACGACTGTAGAACAACATCGTTCTGCTTCTGCTACGACCCGTCTAGGTCTCTGGGCTACAAACATGTCAGATCCTGAACTGTTTTGATGGGTGGAGACTCGACAAGTGAGGGCGGTTCAGTACTAATTGTGGCTTTTTGGAAAAGCTCTTTTAAGGAAATAACTCCGAAAACCAATCACTGACCACAAGGTGATTGGTTGAACTCACGTCCGGAGTGTTTCTAGAGGCAGTAAAGACCCAAGCACGGGTGCTAAAAGTCAGTTTAGCCTGTCCTCTTTGTTTAATCTGTTAACCCAATGTATAGATGGCTGTTCTGTTGTTCCATCCTGTAGGCCACTGGGGCCTGAGCCCCCCAACCTTCACCTCCTAGAATTGCCCCTGAATAAAAACTAAACTGTTTTTCTGGGTGTGGATATCACACGGTTGAACGAACTCACCTCATGTCATTTATGTTTTAGAACTTTTCCGACTTCCTGTTTCGTTGGTACATGGAGAAAGGAAAGCGAGGGAAGCTGCTGTCCCAGCCAGCTGCTCAGCACCAGCAGCTGGCCAGTTTCCTGCAGGCCCATCAACACCTCAGCTGGCTGCACCATATCCACGTCCAGGACTACCAAAGTGTACGTGTAACTAACATTCATCTCAAAGTGCTCAATCCTTGATATGTGCACAACCTGGCATCTCATTACGCTGGTGTGGTGCTCATGTCTGACAACACGACTCAGCAGCACGGTGGAGAAGTTTAAGCCAGTCGTCTTAGAAAAGCGGAGAAAAACAATTCTGCCTAACCTGTAGAGTAACACCCCGACCCCCCTCCGCCCTGCTCCACCCTACATCCTGCCTGCAGCTTCTTTCCATCCTCCGCTTCCCACTCGCTGCTGTTCTGGCATTTGAAAAGGTAAACTGTGTGTGTGTGTGTGTGTGTGTGTGTGTGTGTGTGTGTGTGTGTGTGTGTGTGTGTGTGCGTGTGTGTGTGAGAGCATCAGAAGGCTGAACAATAAGCTGTAGAATAATTAAAGTCATCGTGCTAGAGCGGCTTCTCTGTGGTGGGCCACACCAGCTTCTGCCACAATAATAAATAATAATAATAATAATAATAATAATAATAATAATAATAATAAATCACACACAAAGTTGTGAACATTTTAATTTCCTTTCTGAACTGTTTCTGTTGAGTTTTAATGTTTAAATCTGTTAGCTTGTTACTGACAGCAGCTACGTTTAAGTTTCACTTCCTGTTGTGACTGAACGCTGCTGCAGCATGGAGGTGTAGTTCTCAGTCATCATGGACATGATCATCCTGAGAGTTTCAGCTGGAAACAGCTGGACGTTTCTGGATGTGTTGGAGACATTTAGCCTCTCATCCCAGAGGCTGCTTCCACACTTTGGTTGTGGTCAGAAACAAACACACTGGTTGTGCTGCAAGTCGTCTTCTTTTGTCTCCAAAACATGTTTGTGTCTAAATGAAGGTGATGTTGTTGTTCATAGAGTTAAAATTCATGTTGAAGTTCAGATTAATTCATCCAGTAGGACCCGTGGTTAGCTGGCTCATGTAAAACATGTGTCTTCAAAGAATCGGAGTCAGGAATCCATAGGAACCGGAATCGAAACGAGGAATTGGAATTGGAATCGTTCAAAATCAAACGATGCCCAACCCTAGTTATCAGAACCCGCATATCTGGAGAAACTTGAGTTCTGAGTGGGAGTGAATTTGATCTGCATTAAACTTAACAAAGTTGGTTCTTATCAAAACACATCAGACGCAATCTGTCGAGTCTACGTACCCTGATCGAAAACCCCCATGGTAGATCCAGAATGTTGAGGTCCGGGGACCCCAGAGGTACCGAAGTCCGTAGAAGAAACCGCAGTGCCGACTAGACCGGTCTCGAGTTGTCTTCTGGTCACGACAGTTGTTATTTGCGTCTTAGGAATAACTCTTAAGGAGTTGGTTCAGCTTTATTCTGAAGGAACCGTTTGCGGTTAGCTGCAGCGTGCAACAGGTTTTTGACAGCTTGCTCTGGGTTAAAGAGGTTTTGCTCTTTAACCCGGTCCGAAGCTTTCTCAAGAACTGACTCACGGTGAAGTGAGTCCTGTTTTAATAATCATCATATTTTGATTTACTAACAAACCAGAATTTGACGTGTAAAAAGGTTTTTACCAACAAACCCCAGAAAACACGCCTTGTGTCAGACACAGGAGTGCTGATTGGTGGAACAGAAATTAATGTGTCAGGATATTAGCTTAACCGTGTCATCGTCACGTGTCTGAGTGTGTGAGCTGTCAGTAGATAGTGACTCCTGTTAAATCTAACTTCACTGATCATAACATCATAATATTCATGTCAGCCTCAGTAATTTAAGCACAGATTAATCAGAACATTGTTATTGTCCTTCAACCATTATTGTTCATTATATGATTTAATTTAGAAAGTTCACCCGTCTTGTGCTGTGAATAAAAACCAGGTTTAGATAAGAGTGAGCTTGGAGAGACCTTGAAGCATCAGTGTGTTCTTGCAGATTAAAGCACCAGTTAAGACTTACGTCTCCAAATGAATCGAAACTGAGGAGGTGACCTGTAGATGGACAAACAGACCATTTCCGGAGGCTACACGTTCTAGCCGCTGTTTACATCCTGCCAGATGCGAACCCACACAAGGCTCAGCCCGCGCTCCAATATCCCTGGAGCGGGCGTACCTGGACCCCCTCATCATTGCTCTGGGAACTGGTCTGAGCCAGCAGCTTCCCAAATATAAACAGTAAATTAAATGCCCGACCATAGGGGAGAAAACCCTGGAACACTGTTACAGCATGCTAACTAGAGCCCGTCATCGAGCTGCATTCAGACTTTCTGACCACGTGAGCGTCCATCTGATCCCTGCGTACAAACAAAGGCTGAAACTCTTCAAGCCTGCTGTGAAGTCGGCAAAACTGTGAAGAACGAGGCTGTAGATGAGCTCCGCACATGTTTAGAGACCACAGACTGGGAGGTAATGAGGGCTGCCTCTGACAGTTTAGTTTACACAGATACCGTCACCTCCTACGTCCACTTCTGCTGAGTCCGCCATTTTCCACAGGGCTAGCCTCGCTGTTCAGAGCGGACTTTTTGGCAACCCACAGTGGTGCCCTCTACTGGCTGGTAGATGTAAACATCAACCCAGTGGCGTGCCCATCAAAATATACATTTGATTATTTTTCCATTACCCCGGGTTTCCACGGGAGCCGTCAGCAGCACGTCTTGCTCGCGTAAGCTGCTGCTTGGCCCTTCCCACGAGACGCGGAGCAGCAGGGGAGCAGCTGTCACCGACCGAGCACGAAGTCACACGAGTGACTTCGTCAGTAAACACAACAACAAGCAGGAGAAAACTACAACATGGTTTGTGTTTTATGTTCTGTCCGTTTTATAATCGCCAATACGGACCTGAAAAACAAAGGAGACCGCTAGCTAGGTGATAACTTCTCACGGGGACGCACAGTTAGTAACCTTTTTTAAAAGTAAAGCAACCGGAAAGCAGTACGTTCTTTATTCTGAAAATCTCGGTAGCTTCTCTCCATTTCCGCGTCCGATTTCCTGTCTTTCCTTCCCCAAAAATGTCGAACTTGACCCGTTTCAGAGGCGTCGCGCGTAGAAAATAGAACCGGCGCATAAAGGCCGCGACATGCTGCTCCTGAGACGCGGCCGACCCGCGCTGCTGACGGCTCCGGTGGAAAGCCGGGGTTAGAATGAACTTTTATTCATTCTGTAAGTGGCCTGTGGAGGTGTTGCTTATTTAAAATATGAAGCTTTTTCTTAAGCTGTTCCATATTCAACCTTTAATTTTGAAGTAACGGTTTAATGGGTGACTGCTAATCAGAAGTATTTATGTTTACAGTCCAGCTGTGAAGCTGTTTACAGCACTAACGGTGTGACCCTCCACCTGTGCAGGCTCTCAGGACGCTGTACAGCCAGGCCAACATGGAGACGCGCTACTTTGCAAAGAAGACCACGCTGCTGGCTCTCAGTAAACTAACGGCGCTGGCGTCTGACCTGCCGGAGGAGGAGCTCAACAAACAAGTGGATGGTAAAAACCCGGTTTACACGGAGCAGACGTCCTGGTTTTGGGATCATGTTGAAGAGGGACTGACACAGCTGGAAGCATGTGACAGAAACCAGTAGACCTCTAACCGCCCCATACCCTGTGGCAGTGCAGCAGAAAGGACCTGTTACAGATTAAATAAGTGTCCTTCTGCTGATTTTTAGTGAACTGTTATTGTTACATGACTTATTATCCTGAAGTCTTCGTTGGTTAAAATCCATTCATTCATCAACAGCATCATGTCTGTTAACTTTATTTAAGACTTTGTGTGATCTGAATGTCGTCATCTGTTCTTCTCGTGATGAGGGCTCTTCTGTTTTGATGTGATGCAATCATTTATTTGTCTTGTCCCTCAGACATTGTGGAGCAGGAACGCTTCCTGCTGCATCAGGAGACTCTGCCCAGACAGCTCCTGGAGGAGAAGCAACAAAACCCCGACACCATGCCTCTGCTCAGCGCTCACAACCTCATACAGGTGAGCTGTAGCTACGGTCCAGGGCCAACCGTGTTATGAAAACACTTTATAGCTTTTCCTGGCAGAATTTGCAATTCCAATTCAAGATTTATTTTTCTAATCCAGATTCAGCTCATTGTTCACATGCACAGCAATATTTATGACATCATACCCTCAAAACATGAAAAGCGGTTAATCTGATGTGAAATCTGAAGGTAAAATGTACTTTAGATGCTTAAAAATTCATGCATGCAGAGTTTTCTCAGCATCTTTTACCGAGCAGCGCCTCCTGGAGGTTCTCCTCACAAAAACTCGCCCCAGCACATTTTGCGTACGTACTTTGATTTACCGTGACTCTGCAACCGTTTGTGCTGTCAGACAGATGGAATTGTTTTTAGTAGGGCTGGGAAATAAATTTAAACTTTATAATTGAAATTTCTGACTCTTATGGTGATCATTTTTCCCACGTCAATACATTTGATAAAACAATGAAAGTGTGTAGGTTGGCAGCGTTCGTGTCCCTTTAAGGAGCGGGACCACCTGGGGTCACGTAAAAATGTGACCCAATGTAACACGTGGCAGCCCCATCTAGTGGACGACCTTTGTTTCTGCGCGTACCTGTAGTTATCGTCCATTTATCGTTATCGAGTTGAAACGATCAATAAACCGTGATAATGATTTTAGGCCGTATCGCCCAGCCCTAGTTCCAAGTCCACTTGGTGTCATTACTGGAAATCCCTATCTGCTGTTGGGGGACCTGGGCGAGTCAGACTCGCCGTCTCACGCTCACAAACCGAGGGACAGATTGAGCGACAGACAACCGTAGATATAAACGATATCCACAGCTGCTCAACGAAAAGCATAAAAACCCATAAGAGTGACCAGCTGCACCACCGTCAGCCCCCACAACGCAGACACCCCTGCCTCCACTCGCGGCTACGGCCTTGGGGGTGTGTTACGCCCAGAACACATTACAAGAAAGTGCGACGATGCGCCGCGAAGCGCAGTGGGACGGCGAGCACGTCTGATCGGCGCCCTTGTTGACCTACGCTCTCGGTCGCATCCGCTGCGAAGCGCCACGGAGGCTCGCGCCACGGAGGCTCGCGCCGCGCAGCGATCGTTTTGGTGAGAGCTCTGATTTTTTTCGGAGCCGCATCAATTCTGACAAGAAGTCAAACCAAAGCAGAAGAGGCAAGCCGGTAAATTTAACAAAATAAAAGAAATTTTTCAAAATAAAACACTGCAATTGATAAATGTGATCATTTTTGTGTATCTAAACAGACTAGAGAGATGAAAATGAACACACACACGCGCGCACACACACACACACGCTCATGCAGGAAACCATAGCGTTTCCATAATTTTAAATTCAGTTTTTACAGCAAAAGATGGATTTAATATATGTGAATGCAAACAAATACACAGCAGCAGGATCAGCGGTTTCCATTATCAACAAGTGGGCAAACTGGTCACACACACACACACACACACANCACACACACACACACACACACACACACACACACACACACACACACACACACACACACACACACACACACACGCAGCAAGGGCACAAGGGTGCGGTGGGGGGTCGGAAGACAGTAGGCGTGAGCAGAAGCACTCGTTGAAAGTTCTCGCCTGATGTGAACAGAGGAGGGGAGGACAGCGCACAAATTTCGTGAGCGCTCCACTTCGCAGCTGGTGTGTTCCAGACGTGTAAAATAGTTGACACTACAGATCCTGAGTCCGCCAGATGCGAGCAACAAACCCGTAGCGTTGACGATCACGTGATGGCTTGAAATCATAATCGTTCAGCTCTGCTGCAAGCCGTGCCTTCCTGGAGCATCGTTGCTGGGAGGAAGTCACCAGCTGGCGGTCCTGCTGAAGGAAAACAGGAGCCAGTCGCTTGTGTTGAAAGTGTCTTTCTCTGTAGCTCTACATCTGTGATGACAACAGGAGAGCCAACGAGTACGACTTCAAAAAGGCGTTGGACCTGCTCGAGTACATCCACAAGGTGACTTCCTGCTCACGTGTCGGACTGCTGAGGATCGATCTGGCTTTAGCTCATGAGGCTTTTCTGTGTGCGTTGCAGGAGGACTCTGTAGACGTTGATGCTCTGAAGTGTGAGATCTTCGGCAAAGCACTCAGACGAGATGAGTAAGCTCTGACACTTGTATGGTTGTTGGTTCAGTAGTCACAAACCTCCGACACCTCATCACCCCCCTCCCACTTTAGGCTGAACTGTAAAACTGGTGAAACAGCGTTTAGTTTTTAAATACCCAGAGATTGTTTTAATAAAAATCTCACCGGGTCAAATGTTCTTAGTTTAGGGGACGTGTGTTCATGTTTCAGCTTGGCTGCTGACCAGGTTTTGTTTAGACTTAGACTTGCTTTTATCTTTTTATATTTATTTATTTTCCCCGTGTCCTGTCTGGCTGTGAAGCTAATTCTCAGGCACACTCCAGGACCCCCTAAGGGTATAGAGCTGGTCCAGTGTTCCACGACCAGGGCGAAAACCACATTGCTACTCCTGAATCTGAGGCTCGACAGTCCAACGGACCCTCCTCTCCAGAACCCCTGAATAGACCTCACCAGAGAGGCTCAGGAGTGTGATCCCCCTGTAGTTGGAACACATCCTGCGGTCCCCCTTTTATAAATCGGTGTACCAGAAATGTATAAAAAACTAAAATAGTGAGGAGTAGAAATGAAGCTACTGCGTGATGAGCTGTTGCACTAAAGATGACATCATAACAGCATGTCTATGGTCCCCTGAGGTTCCTAAAGGTGGTGGAGGGAGAGGTGGGGCCATTGCAGTCCAAGCATGGGCTGATGTAGTTCGTGCTGGTAAGCTCGTTTTTGTTGCTTTTGGTTGTTCAACAGATTTATGGCCGGGGGAAAGAAACTGTCTGAATCTGGACATCCTGCTGCAGATGCTGCAGAACCACATGTCCATGGTGGGGGATAGGTGGGGTCTGAGGCTATGCACTGCGCTGCAAAGGCCGTCTGTTTTTCCTGTGAGCGAGGAGAGGTGTTGGAAAGAAGGTTACATCGAAACAGATTTCCATCTCAGCCGGCTTGGAGGGATTGTCAGTTTTTACAATCTGTGAGCCGGCGGGGCTGCCGAGTCGCTAGCGAGCTAACGCTGCTGCACCGGGACTTGTAATTTGACCCGGCAGGCAAAAGCTCTAGAGTTGTTTAGAAAAAAAACAAAGCCAGTAAACAGGAGCGACCAAGAAGTGACTTCATGTACCCCTAAGAAGCCATGGCATCGTTGTGTTTTACTCTAATATTGGGTGAAGCAGGCTAGAGACTACGTTAAGCTAACAATGCTAACAGTGAATTAGAGGCAAATAGTCGTCTGTAAATCTGTCTGAAGTTATTGTTTCAGGTACCAACAAATAGATAGTACAATAAATGTTTTTATCTTTATGTCTACTTACTGTGAGTGACTCGTCTTCACTTGTCATCTAGAATGTTGTGGTGCTGATCCATAACTGGCAACAGCCATGAAGCTCTCAAAGAAAGAGTGAGAGAGTCCCCCGTGTGTTTTGAAAATGGCTGCAAATTTACCCCAAAAGGTCCAGGTTGTCCGCTGGTTTAAATGACCCAAAGCTATAAAGTATAAATGAAGCGACGGTGGAGGGAAGTGGACAACACGTCCATGAACTTGTTTATTGTAGCGATTTGTTGAATCGATGAAAAAGCTTTAAAAGATCCAAAGTCTCTGGACTTCTGATGCAAAGTTCTGAAATGATCTCTCTTCTGTTGTTAATGATGAGTGGAACCAGGCCATGGGTGATGCCTCCTAGTGCCTCACTGATGGATGACTTCTGATCGACGTACATGTGTTTGACTGCTTCTGCCTGCCTTTCAGCTGGTCCTCTGTTGATGGGAACGACGATCCTATAGAAGCAGCTAAGGACAGCATCTTTGTGAAGATCCTCCTCAAAGTAATACAAGAAGGTACTTACTTGGTGCTTTAAAGGATATAATACTCCGCTAGCAATGATCACGACATAAATGGTTCACTGAGTGTAGATGGCGCCAGCAAAAACTTGTAGTTTGAAATTGCATAAATGTAAAAGTGGTAGAACATGTAATGAACCCATGCCTAGTAAAGGAAGGAGATGAGTTCAGCCAGGAAAGGATTTTGAGTTGGTCTGAAGCAGCGGATACTTGTATGTATGGGAACGGAGCACATCACTCCTGTTCTTAGATCTCCACACTGGTTACCAGTAAACTACAGAATAGACTACAAAGTGCTACTACTAGTTTATAAATCACTCAATGGCACGGGACCAAAATACACGTCCGATCTCATTCCTGTATATAAACACCCAACAGGGCTCTGAGATCCCTGGAACCAATGAGCTGGTAGAACCTCGGGTCAGAACCAAACATGGTGGAGATGCATTTAGTTACTCTGCTGCTCACATATGGAATCAGCTTCCCCATGACCTCAGACCTGCTCCAGCCCTAGTGTTGTTTAAAACTACAACCCTCATGTACTCATCAGCCTTTACATGAATAGTTTCTTACCATGCGTCGTCTCCGCTGTAATCTGTGATGTAATTCTGTCTTCTCCTTTAGCTCTAAACTGTAATTCTACCTGTGTGTGTTTTAATTTGTGTTTTATGTGTTTTCATTTCATGTTCTGATAACAGTAAAGCACATAGAATTGCCTCTGTGTTTGAAACGTGCTCTAGAAACAAAGCTGCCTTGTCTATAATGTGTAAAAAGCAACATATTTCTCCCATCGCCACCTGGAATTGTAGCTTAATACAAACAAACCTCTCCCACCTTTGTTTCAGGTGTTCCCTTGCAGACGTACCTGCCCGAAGTCAAAGAGCTGCTCGAACTCGATGAGCTGAGTTCTTTGAAATCCAAACCTTGTTTTGAGTTTGTTCTTCGAGCTAATTATGAACATTACCTTCAGGCTCAAATGTGACGACCCTGTATGCTCTCAACGAAGCCGACTCGCTTTGTCTGCATTTTTCACTTTCTCGTTTTCATCTTATATTTTCAAATGTTTCATTTTCTAAATAAATATGCATTTATTTCTGAATTGTTCTGGGTTTTTTCCACAAAAATGTAGCAAGTTTAATTTCCATAGAGAAGCAGGTTGTGATGTGGCTAAATGCCTGGTTTATACTTCAGTCTGGATTGGCTGCAAGGGCTCTCCAACAGGAGTCGAGTACAACTTTCTAAATATTCATCAGTTATGTAGACCGCAAGCCTATGATTGGTCAGGAAGTTGCTTCTTTTAACTTTGTCAACAGCACCGCCATTTTCAAAATAAATAAAACAAAAGAGGAAGAAATATCTGGCATCAGAAATGGAACCGACACAGTGGGGCAAAAAAGTATTTAGTCAGCCACCGATTGTGCAAGTTCTCCCACTTAAAATGATGACAGAGGTCAGTAATTTACATCATAGGTACACTTCAACTGTGAGAGACAGAATGTGAAAAGAAATCCATGAATTCACATGGCAGGATTTTTAAAGAATTTATTTGTAAATCAGGGTGGAAAATAAGTATTTGGTCAATAACAAAAATTCAACTCAATACTTTGTAACATAACCTTTGTTGGCAATAACAGAGGTCAAACGATTACTATAGGTCTTTACCAGGTTTGCACACACAGTAGCTGGTATTTTGGCCCATTCCTCCATGCAGATCTTCTCGAGAGCAGTGATGTTTTGGGGCTGTCGCCGAGCAACACGGACTTTCAACTCCCTCCACAGATTTTCTATGGGGTTGAGGTCTGGAGACTGGCTAGGCCACTCCAGGACTTTCAAATGCTTCTTACGGAGCCACTCCTTTGTTGCCCGGGCGGTGTGTTTGGGATCATTGTCGTGTTGGAAGACCCAGCCACGTTTCATCTTCAAAGCTCTCACTGATGGAAGGAGGTTTTGGCTCAGAATCTCACGATACATGGCCCCATTCATTCTGTCCTTAACACGGATCAGTCGTCCTGTCCCCTTAGCAGAAAAACAGCCCCAAAGCATGATGTTCCCACCCCCATGCTTCACAGTTGGTCTTAGCCATAGTGGAGTTTGGAGTCTGACTGAGGCTGTGGACAGGTGTCTTTTATACAGATAATGAGTTCAAACAGGTGCCATTAATACAAGTAACGAGTGGAGGACAGAAACGCTTCTTAAAGAAGACGTTACAGGTCTGTGAGAGCCAGAGATTTTCCTTGTTTGAAGTGACCAAATACTTATTTTCCACCCTGATTTATAAATAAATTCTCTCTCTCTCTCTCTCTCTCTCTCTCTCTCTCTCTCTCTCTCTCTCTCTCTCTCTCTCCCCCCCACCCCCCTGGTTGTGTCAAAACGCGGTCTCAGGTTTTCTCTGGACTCTGTGTCGTTGCTCTCCACATGTCGCTCTCTTTTCTGGTTGTCGGTCTTCTTTCCTCCTTTGTAAGGCGTCTGATGAGTGCTGATTATCCGCAGCTGGTGTCCGCGGGAAGGCTGCGTCTCAGCGTGCCTCTCTCCATGGTGCTGATCCTCTAGATCTCAGTGGGGCCGGAGCGAGGAGCTGTCCACGGTGTTGTGTGTAAACGGAGCTCAGGAGCGCAGAGGTCACGACAAGCACATATCTGTACTCTACATTTACATTAATGTAATTAAATAACGAAACCTTTTATATACATGAAATTACAAATAATCACTCACCACGTTACTTTTTGAACCAAAAGTCCTGATCTTTCATCTTTGAAAACGTTTCAATAACTTTAAAAGGTTTCAAATAATTCCCTTTAAATTTCAAAACATTTCTTAAAGTTTTTGAACGATGTTAAAATCCACAGGGTGATGACGTCCCAAATGTTTATCTCCGATATTTTCTAAAAGCTAAGAAGGTTTTGTCCAAAAATATTCTTTTGCCTAAGGGCCGAGCAAGGACATTTCTATCTAGCGGAGCGTGAATAAGACGTACGCAATTCCAGTATTAGGAATTATAAACTAGGCTTACGCTACACAACCAACTTTTGTACTTGCCAAAACCGGTTGCGTCACTTCCTGTTGGTGTGTGACAGTGGGATCTTCTTCTAATACATTTATGGCACACTTACTTGGCCCCACTGTCCCCAAAACACGCCACAGATTTACAACAATTGTATTCTTACAGACAGAAGAGGAGACAGGAGCACTGAAAGGAAGAGAGAGAGAGAGAAACAGAAGAAAATAGACAGAACAGTAAAATCATCAGGTTTAAGTTTGTGATCAGGTTATGAAACAATCCTGACTTGGAGTGAAATGTTTACATATCTACATACATGTAGCGTTAAGGAGTGGCTACATGTGTAACCAGTGATCAATAAGATGTGATGGTTCCATATGAATATGAAATATCAACCTGATGATCTTGAATGTTTAATCAGAAGATTCTTGTTTCTTTGACTTATTCAGGGACCATAAACACACTTCGTATTAGTCGAGTTTAGTTTATAAAAACAAATTTATTTCCATTTCCCTAAACTAAGGATTATACATGACAAGGTATGAACGGAATGATGGGATGTGATGGATGAAATGCTGGAATGGAAGCTCGATGTTTTAGCAAAACTTTTCTTAAATATCTGAGTTTGTGGAGTCTGGGTAGTAAAATCTATTTGGCTGTATGTTTGTAAACTAGAGATTTGTTTATAAAAACATCCATCCACCCATCCTTACATCCATACATCCATCCATCCATCCACCCATCCTTACATCCATCCATCCATCCACCCACCCATCCTTACATCCATCCATCCATCCACCCATCCTTACATCCATACATCCATCCATTCATCCACTTATCCGGAGTCGGGTCGCGGGAGCACTAGCCTAAGGCGAGAGGCCCAGACTTCCCTCTCCCCAGCCACTTGGGCCAGCTCCTCCGGGGGAATCCCAAGGTGTTCCCTGGCCAGGTGAGAGACATAGTCCCTCCAACATGTCCTGGGTCTACCTTTAGGTCTCCTCCCGGTTGGACGTGCCCGGAAAACCTCACCAGGGAGACGTCCAGGAGGCATCCTGACCAGATGCCCGGCCACCTCAACTGGCTCCTCTTAAAAGAGCTGCTGTCTGTAATACCTCGCGAGCTTTGCAGAGGCTTTTGACCTGAAGGTAAAAGGAGGACGGTTTCAAATAGCTTGTTCACCGATTTGACCGGATTGGGAGTCCGCTAGACACGGACTGGATCAGAAAATATTTCCTGTTTTATCAACTTCTATTGATAAGTTTGGCAAATCAGAATTTGACATGTTTGATTGAGGGCATCACCAAAAATACCTCAGAATGTCACGCCTTTCCTCAGAGACTTAGCGGTTTATTCTCAGCGTGAGGTTTTAACACTAATGTGAAGTGAATGTTAAACATTAGTGATGACCTTACTATAATGTGTATGAGTATACTGATACGTTAACTTGTTAAATCAACACATTTGATTATTTCAGGGCGCATAACAAGAAAAAAAAGACGTATTGCTTACATTATATCACAGTACGTGATGAGATAATCACTTTTACGGGTTTCTGAAAACTCATACATCATTTCTGAAAGGAGAAAACTCCAGAAAGGTATTTTAAGCACATTGTGCCCACGGGACCCTGCACTGATAATCCAGCCCTATGTCTGGGCTCTCCCTTAGAAGCTCCGTCATCTGGGAGAGGCTCAGAGTAGACCTGCCGCTGCTCCACATCAACTTACGCTGAGGCTGACTAATGGGACTGCCTAACATAGAGCCCAGAACTTAACTCTCTAGACACACTACAAACCACAAGTAATTTCACCCCAATCACACGTGTATTTATGTGTATTTATGTCCTGCTCGGACTGGCGCTTAACTTTAATGGCAGCTGTGTGTGTGTGTGTGTGTGTGTGTGTGTGTGTGTGTGTGTGTGTGTGTGTGTGTGTGTGTGTGTGTGTGTGTGTGTGTGTGTGTGTCTGCGCTGCCTTCTCCATCCCCAGTGAGTCGTGGAGGATGGCTGCTTATACTGAGCCAGGATTCTCTGGAGGTTTCTTCCTGTTAAAAGGGAGTTTTTCTCTCCACTGTCGCTAAATGCTTGCTAAGTTTGAGGATTGCTACTTGATGCAACCTGCTGGGTTCCTTATATAGGAAACTTTTTTCTGATTGGCTTAATGAACTGACCTGTACTGGAATATTTACAATGTGAAGGTCCTTGAGACGACTCTTGTCATGATTTGGCGCTTTATAGATAAACTTGAATTGAATTGAATGACATTGTTACTATTTCTGTATAAGTTGTATTGTTCGCATTGAAAGGCATTTAATGATTTGAATCAACCCTTAAAGTTAATATTCGTGACATTATTGATTAATTTCCCTTTTCTGACCGCCATGAGGCCTCAACAGGCACGTGGGCACATTGTAGCGGCTCCGGCTAGACCCAGAGCAGACCGGTGGTTTTATTTTGAAGGTCCCATCCGGAAGTCGTTGATGCTAACCTCCAGCTTTGGCTCGTTTCCGGTCCAGCGGGCGACGCTCGCCTCTGACCAGTAGTGACTCGCTGGTGTCAGACTGGAGCGCTGTGGTGAGTAAACATGCAGGTACTCGGCTCCTAGCTGGTTTACAAGACGGAGCTGGCTCTGGTCATCATGGCTGCTCACTTAAATCCTGCTCGTTTACGGCGGTTTCTCATCATTTTAGTGTGATTATTGTAAAAGTCCGAGTGGATGTTTACCGTTCAGGCTAACGCTGTCATCTGGAGTGTGACTGAGTGAATTTAAGCCTCAAAGAAGCAAACAACTGAAATAGTAAATTTGGCGTTTTTATTCCGGGTTGTTATTCAGAATGATGCTAGAATCAGACAACGCGTTGGTGATGCGTGGATGCGCTATTTGGAGCACCCAGGTGAAAACTGGTGCATGTGATCGCTACAGGTACCAGAATGAATGTAACGTGAGAGATGCGTGCGTGTGTGGGTGGAGGAGAGGAGTGGTGCTGCAGTATTATATATATAGTAAGCTCCAATCCTCCACTCACTGGTAATCTGTCACGGATAGAGAGGTGGGCGGGGCCTACAGGTGGTGCTGACGTCACCATGTGCTGCAACTTCACCTCCAACTGCATTATTTAAAATGTTCATTTCTGGTCCCTGGCTTCCTGGTTCTGGTCGGTCCCAGCTGCGACTGCATTCAAGATTAAATAAATACAGCAACGTTCAACACGGCTGTCCAAAAAACACCATCTCCCTTTTCATGGACATTAAAGTGGGATTCCATCAGTTGGCGCCCCCAGAACATTGTATAGGCGGGGGCCCAGATAGAGACCGTGAACATTTTGGGATGGCACACCAGTTTGGTGTTTGTGGCAGCGCCCAGGCCTCTGGTGCCTGGTCTGGGATGTTGGTTCACTGCTGACGCGTTCCAGCACCATGGTCAGAGACACACTGTACAACATGAGGACTCATTTCTACTAATACGCTTATTTTACAACAGTATTTACCGTTATAGCATCTGTTGGGCTCAGAATCAGCTGCTTGACTTGTTAATTCTTTTAAATCACAATTGCCTATTTTTGCTCATTTTAATATATTTTTAAACATTTTCTAAATGCTTTTTTATATTTTTACAATTTTTGTTTTTGTGAAGCGCCTCGTGATTTTTATCTTGAGAGGCGCTATAGAAATGATGTTTTCTTCTTCTTCTTAAAGGGTCTATAAGGAAGTGTGACAGCCAAAACATGTATAGAAATAATAAATGTCTTCTTCATACATTCTCCTGCAATGCCCTGGTCCTGTAGAATGAGCCCTGGCATTTTTACTGTGATTGCCTGTTTTTCTGTAAAATCACAGAAAAAGAGAGATGCTCGGGTCGAGCAGGCTGCTTCATGCGCGTTCACGCTCAGGCATCGCCCGTAGCATTTGCTATCCGTAGCTTTAGCAGCAGAGAGAGAGGCAGTGCCACTTTGTCGCTGTTCCTAACGCCTAGTGACAAAGCTAGCTACATTTCTGAGGACCCTTAGCTACTTTCTGTAGAACTTTCTTCTAGATATTTCCTGCTAATTAGCAACAAAATAGCCATTTTCACTCCGAACCGTTCTTTGAAC
>SSNQ01000141.1:756969-767335 GCA_006942095.1 Nothobranchius kuhntae | reverse complement strand
AGAATTATTCTGTCTGGTGCTTTCAGCGCTGCACGATGTTACGTAAATGTTAAAAATATAGCTTACCGCAACTTTTGTAAAGTTTACGGTGCCACCGGGCAGCCGCAGCAGAGATGATCTCTGAAAAATGTCCGCGACACGGACTCCGTTGTTGTCTGGAAGTTTTTTTTTCCAAGTTAAGAAAAGAGGCGGACGGGTTTCCTGAATCCTGCACCAGTACAAGCAAGGCAACTTCTTTCTGTTTTTATTCCGTTTTAGTAGTCATTAGCGCTGTGCATTGTAGTGTGCGTCAGTGACATTCAGTCTACGAGGAAGTCGTGCAATGACAAAGGTTCCGCCTTGCTCGAAATGCAAGCTGCGATTAAATGCGTAAATTTGTTTTACGCGTTTTTTTTTTCTAATTAATTAACCCGGCCCTAGTTTGAGCCCATCGAGGTTTCTTCAGGAACTTTCCATTTAAGTCGGGAGTGTCTGTGTGTGTGTGTGTGTGTGTGTGTGTGTGTGTGTGTGTGTGTACATGAATCCCAGGAACTAGAGGACCTATAGAACACACTGACAAATGATAACATGTGGAGAGCATGCATGTTCAATGTTTACTGAAAATAGATAACAACCAACTACGGACACACTGTTTATATGTCGGTACAGTGGAATCAGCTCATGGTGACATTTGCATATTCATATAAAGAATAGAAAGTCATAAAGCAACAGAACTTTTTAACACGTCTCCGTTCCTCGGGGGTGGGGGCAGGGAACACCGCGGTGACTCCAACCACCACCTCCATCACCGGGAACCACAACAGTTTGTTGTCTGAGTTGGAAGCAGGGATGACGGCGACCCCGGCGACCCTGGCTCCTGCACCGCAGTTTTCAAAAATGTTCTGACGCTCCTTTGTTCAAAAAGTCTCGACTTTCCATCCCATAATAATTCCAGGGTTTGGTGGAACCAGCTTCATGTAGACGTAGCTCGCTGAACAAGATTCCCAACATTCCTGTCAGAGAACACCTTAATCCGAACTTCCCATCACGAGAGAAATGAACTCGCAGTCTCACTCTAACCCCAGCTAAGTCTTGCATTGTTGAAAATTAAGTTCCGACATTTCCTTTCAAAACAGAAAAGTTTAATACAAAAGGAGGATAAAGCAGAAGGAACCATAGAAATGTGGCAAACGTGACACGAGCTCAGTAGAACTCTAACTCGTGCCGATGGCATCAGACTTTTATTTTGTAGGAGCTGTTAGCTCGAAACAATCCTAACAAATAAGTTTGTTGCAGAAATAAAACAGCAGACTCAGGTTCTTGCAGTAAACACTGTACATTACATGAACAACATTATTATCATTGTAATCAATATTATTTATATTTTCTAACTGCTTTCATAAAGTAACACCATAAGTATGCAGCCAATCACGAGGATTCAGGCGGACAAGTCGATCAAAACAAAAACAGATTGAAATTGACATGCAAATGTTCTCTTTGTCCTGTCGTCATCCTGCTTGGCACTAACGTGGCGGCTCCGCCACACCTGGCTCAGATCTCAGGATCAGCAGCTGCTGTCGGCCGAGCACCGATCAATATGTTTGGCATCAGAACTCCCATGATGTGTGTGTGTGTGTGTGTGTGTGCTGATGTAGGAAAGGGGAGGGAAGCTGGCCTCACATCTCCAAGTATTTACTCACATCTGAATGAGTTCAGCGCTGGGCTGTGTCCACGAGGACTCATCTGTCACAGTTTCACCGTTCTGCTTCCCCTCCTAACACACATTCTTACGTTTAGTCCTCTAAATCCTTGAGAGCCGAGCCTTTCCTGACAGGAGGAATGTTGTAACAGGGAGTTTGTCTCCGCTTTACCGACTTTCAACTGGGTGACTGGGTATTAGTCAACATGAGGGCGGGTCAAACCCACTCTGAAACCTCTGACCCAGGTCCGTGTGACCCTAGCACAGCCAGCACCCAACAGTCTCCATGGTGTCCACAGGTAACCTGAACCTGGAGTTCCACATAATCCAGCTTGTGTTTGTTATTCTGAGGGAGTGCCTCAGTTGTGGATGTTAAAGCTGGTGAAGTTACAGGAATACCAAATACTCCACGTACAAAGTAGCTCAGTAAACCAGAACTGTGAGGAAGTACTGCGGCTGTTTTGGGCTGTGATGGTTTAAACTCAGCAGGTGGTTTTCTGCCGTCAGTCCTGATGCTTCTACTAAAGGATTTAGTTATAGTGACAACTTTATGAAACCTGTGTGTGTGTGTGTGTGTGTGTGTGTGTGTGTATCCATGCTTCTCTGGGTGAATGCCATTAATAAGGGATTTTCAGGCAGAATGGATAAGTACAAATAGATACAGTAACATTTTCTGCGTTTACAATATCAATAATTTCAGTAAATATTTAGGACACCACCTCTTGATAAACCGTTTAAAACTAGACTCTACTTTTTCTGGGCCCCGTCCCTGATTAATGTAATTATTGCGTGAACACTGGCAACACTGTTCTCGTTTTCTGTACAAGAGGAGCCTTCGTGGCAAAAGAAAACAAAAAACAGTCTACAAAACAATTCATATTTTCTTTAAAAAACTGTCCAAGTGTGCTTGATTGTTTGTCGTGGATGTGTGGAACAAACGTCGCTCTCTGGTGGTCTTGTGACTCACGTTGGATTGCACAAGTCATTTCCAACTCCTTGCAGCCAAACAGTGGGAGCATCTCTAGTTTCTCAACATCAGATGATAAAAAGAAGGGTTGGGAGATTTCTGAGTTTTCGATGCTAAACGCCTGAATGAAAATCAGGACTGAGAATCCATCATGACTGGAGATTTGTCATTATGAAGAGGGCAAGCACTTCTGTCCACTTCAGAGAAGGATCCGTGTGTTTCGATTGGCTGTAAGGCACTGACTTGGGCGTGGTCATGAGAGATCAGTCATACTGAGGCTCATTGGTAGTCCTGGGCGAAGATAAGCCACTGGAACACGACCATTCTCACTGGTTGACCCAGTGATGGACAGTCGAGCTTTGGAACGCATCGCATCTGTGAATTTCATCTGTAAACCAACAAAATGTGAAAAATCCCCGTTAGAACATGCACTCATAGTCATGCATATTTTATTTACGTTACACATCAAAAATACCCGGGAACGAAGAAGGAACTGTGTTTAGGTTGTTAAGGTAAACTTTAGTGAACGCACCTTCATTTTTTTGGCTTCAGCACGACTTTTGTAGCAGAACTCGACCAACGCCACCATCATGGCTAGTCCCAGACCGCCAACCAGGATGTAGAAGACTCCTGCTACATTACTCAGAGAGAGAGCACTGGTTTTCTCCTACAAAACACACACACACACACACACACACACACACACACACACACACACACACACACACACACACACAGGGTTACAACGCTCTACCATATCTCTGGTTTTAAGCAGTTGATGTTTGAAGGTGAGTTGCAGTCAGGCTCCTCAAAACACAGAACAAGACAAAAAGGCAGAGATATAATGAGGATTTGACAAAGACACGATGGAACCAAGGAGTGTAAACAAGGTAGGGTGTTTAGCATAGACACCATGTCAGCCGGGGACACCAGGGACATGTTCCCACCCTTCCATTTTCTCACTTAAAGTTGGACTCTTCAACACCGGATTTAATTCTTTTTGACCAGCTCCATCACCTGATTCACCCAGGGTGTCGCTTGTTTACCGTTAACTTATAACCTATAGTCAGCTTGTCGTCGATACATGTAGGTCTCTATTTCATTTAATCAATGATCACTTCACTCTGAATAAAAATAAATCTGGTGATGATGCAGAAGCTTGTGGAAACAACGCCACAGTGAGTGTGTGCCGTAATCACAGCTAAAGGCGGTCCGACAACGTATTTGAGTGTGTGGCCTTGTTATTGGTGGCGACTTATTTAAGTATCAAACATATTTTTCTTTCATAATTCAAGTTTTTATTTGTTTAATGTTCTATATTTAAGCTCAAAATTGCAGTAAAACTATGAGCTCAGGCATGAGAACATGGAAAACTAGTTAAAAATATGGTCTAAAGATGGACCCTGAGAATGGACCCAGGATGTATATTCTCTTCAGAAATGCACGTGCCATTGCAAACACAAATGTCCTTGGTCAGACTTTAAATGAATTTCGAAGCTACACAAAAACAGGCTTAGGGGAGGGACAGGCATATCTGACTGGCCATGCAGCAGGTCAATAAGTAGAAAATATTGCCTGAAATACATTAAATACAGCTGAAAACCTCTTCAAAGATGCAACGGATGGTGGATCACATCACTGATGGACCGAACCACTGAATTAGGAGCAGGAGTGCATCAACAGTGATGACCTAGCAACATTGCTCCTTAACCCTTCGTTAAAACCCTTCGAACCCTAGTGTCCTCTACTTGGGGGACAAGAAGAAGAAGAAGAAAGTATCATTTCTGTAGCGCCTCTCAAGATAAAAATCACGAGGCGCTTCACAAAAACAAAAATGTTAAAATATAAAAAAGCATTTAGAAAATGTTTAAAAATATAATTTAAATGAGCAAAAATAAGCAATTGGGATTTAAAAGAAAAAATGTTAAGAAAGAGAGAGAGTGAACAGGAAAGAGGGAAACCAGTGGATCCTGAGGAAGGTGGAATAGGTGGGGAGAGCAGAATAAAGAGAGAGAGGTGAAGAAGGTCATACAAAAGCCAGCTTGAACAAGTGAGTCTTCAGCTGCTTTTTGAAGGAGACCACTGAGTCCACTGATCTCAGGCTCAGGGGGAGAGAGGTCCAGAGTCTGGGGGCCACAGCAGCAGATGATCTGTCACCTTTGACCTTTAGCCTGGTGCTGCACAACCAGTAGGCTTTGATCACTGGACCTCAGGGACCTGCTGGGGGTGTAGGGACTAAGAAGATCACCAATGTAAGATGGTGCTTGTCCATGTAAGGCCCTATAGACCAGAACCAGGATCTTGAAATGAACCCTGAAGTTGACTGGCAGCCAGTGAAGCTGGAGGAGAAGCGGGGTGATGTGGGTGTGTTTGGAGGACTTGGTCAGAAGCCGAGCACAGGCGTTCTGAACCACCTGTAGACGGTTCAGGGAGGTTCTGCTCAGACACGTGAAAAGAGAGTTACAGTAGTCTAAGCGTGAGGAGATGAAGGTGTGGAGAACTGTCTCAAGTTCACAGCGGGACAGAATGGGACTCAGCTTAGCAACGTTCTTGAGATGGAAGAAGGAAGAGCCAACAAGAGAACTGACATGAGAATCCAGGGTGAGAGCTGGGTCAAAGGTCACGCCAAGATTCCTGACAGACTTTGGTGTGGGAAGCAAGCTGACCAAGAGAGTCTCTGACTTTGGGAACCAGCTTGTCTGGGGCACAGATGAGGATCTCAGTCTTATCTTCATTCAGCTGAAGAAAGCTCCCACCATCCAGGTTCTGATAGAGTCTAAGCAGGTGTGTAACAGCTGCAGCTTAGACATCTCATGGGGCTTAAAGGAGATGTACAGTTGGATGTCATCTGCATAAAGATGGTGGGAGATTCCTTTGAAGGAGCTCAGGATGTGCTGAAGAGGAAGCAGATAGAGGAGGAAGAGCAGAGGCCCCAGCACATAACCTTGTGGGACACCATGGGTAAGGGAGGTGGTGGAGGACCTAAACTTGGAGACGGCCACAGAAAAGGAACGCTCAGAGAGATAAGAGGAGAACCACTCCAGAGCAGATCCTGATAGGTCTACCCAGTCTCTCAGCCTCTCCAGTAGCAGGTGATGGTCAACAGTGTCAAAGGCTGCAGTCAGGTCCAGCAGGACCAGAACAGAACAGTCCCCTGCATCACTGTGAGTCAGAAGGTCATTAGAGACCCTAAGGAGAGCTGTTTCAGTAGAATGAGCTCTACAAAAACCTGACTGGAAGCTATCATAGATGTTATATTCATCAAGAGCAGCTGTGAGTTGTTTAGCCACAACCTTTTCCAAGATCTTGGAGATGAACGGAAGTTTAGAGATGGGTCTGAAGCTGCTATGGAGAGAGGGGTCGAGACTCGGTTTTTTAAGAAGCGGGTGTAGCAGCAAAAGCCTAGGGTCCAAGGGGTTGGAAGGACCAGACTCAACCTCGTGATGATCTGGCTCTGACCAAAGTACTTGATGGGTATGACAAAGGGAATAACACGTGATGGAGACAGTAAATGATGAGCTGCTAGAATGGGGTAACAGATATTCTTACGGTACAACCACAAAGCACCTATGACACTCAGAGTGTTTCTCATAAAAGTTACGTCTAAAGTTAAGTCACATCTCAGGCTCGCTGAATCTTGTTGACTTTGTACAGCTCCAAGCATTCAGTAGTCCATGAGTGCGACATTGAGTCATAGACTTTTTTGTAATCAATCCAGGCCGTGCACAGGTTGCTGTGTCGGGCTTTGCCATCTTGGGCGACTGTTGGGTCTATCAGCAGCTGGTGTTTGGCTCGTCTGGTATCTCTGCATATGCCCAGCTGTACTGTGCTCATGTATTGATCCATGCTCCCACTTATCTCGGTCGCTATGATTCCCGACATGAGCTTTCAAGTTGTGGAGAGACAGGTTAACGGCTGATAGTTGGATGGGACTGTTAGGATCAGGGGTGTGCACCCTTCTGTTACCCAATCAGGGTGAGTCCCACCCTTAAAACAGCTTGTTCATTTGTACTGCCTGTACTCATGGGGGCATCTAAAGCCAGTAGGTGTGGATCATTTCAGGTCCCGGTGTTGTCTAGTTCTTCATACCTTAGACTCTTTCTTAGACGTCTGCCACAGCCTTTAGCTGGTTCGGTCGAGAAGAAGGCTTGGAGCCTTTGTTTGGCAGTTTCCAGTGCTTCATGCATGAGTGTCTGGCTGTAGCTCTTGGGTCCTGAATTTCTGTCTTGATTTTGGCCTCCAACCGTATTTCCATGGTGATATTGTTTCTCATTGTTTATCTTGCTGTTGTAGCCAAGCATCTCAAGGATTGGTGCTTAAGTGTCTATCAGCTCATTGGTTTCAGCGATCATGGTTGTAGGAATCATTGCCAGTGCTGTCATCACATCTTCAAGGATTTCTGATGATACTTCACTAAGCCTGGTGCTCATTCGGGTTGTGGTCTCATCCTTCAGGTCAGCTGCTGCCTTGTTCGGCGCCATTTCAGTTGGGGCTTTGTACCCAATCTTTGGATGGAGAGTTGATGTTAACCCTGCTCTGACCTTGTGATCTGGCTCCCCTTTGCCTTAGCATTTGTGGTGTTCATTTGTGAATGAACACTAAGCTACTGGCTGTTTGGCTTTTTGTGTTGAATGCGGGTTTGGAGGTATCCATCCACTGTATGTAACCCCTCTGACTAGGGTTCCTGGAGTAGCAGCATTCCAACCGACAGGTTCTTGCATTTCACCTATTACTGTCAGGTTATGTTCCCCAGCAGTTGCCGGAGACCTTGTTTCACCAGGTGACATCTGGGCCGGCATCTCATACATTTCAGTTGCTCTCATTTGGGGTAGATGATAGCACCAAGGGTCTTGCTTAAGGACCCACATTGTTGGTATTTTCCGCAGACCAGGGCCCTCATTTATCGACCGTACTTACGCACAGATCTGTGCGTTTCTGTTGCGTAGGAACTAATTTTCACATTGTGTGGTATTCACCATTATGTACCTGTGTGTGGAAATGTTCCTAAACATTAGAAAACCTCAGACCATGCGTGGGAACAGCATCCAGTGGTAGAACAGGGGGACAGCAACACCGAAGGTCTCAGTCATCCACACACGCTCCTCATCCACTAATTATTCTACCATTAAATAAATGTTTCTGTGGGAAAAACAGCTGAGTCACATAACTGGTGCTACAACACCCGACAGGTATCTGACATTATAAAATGAATGTTGTGTTTTTGTAATCACAATTGTTACACTTCCCATTTTTATGATTTTTTCATTGTTTTTAATTATTTAATAAGATCTTTAATTTAATTAAATTGCATTTTATTTTTGTCCTTGTGAATCTCCTCGTGATTCGGCTTGAGGTGCGTTAGTTAAAAAAACGTTTCTATATTGTTATTAAGGATTTGTCAGAGCTGCTCTCTGGAGTAAACAGGAGTTCCACCTGGAGCTATGCTGGGATGTGGGATCCTTTGTGCAGTGACAGATAAACCGCCCAAATCCGTTACATTCAATTTCTATTTTACAACTATGAGAATCTCCAGAACCTCCTCTGCTCCCCGATCACTCACGTGTTGTCATGGTAACCAGATTCAAATACAGCTCAGAAGAGGCTGCACTCAGACATTTCCAAACAAAACTAACTCCAACCAGAACGACTCCTTAAATGTAAATGGCAACCGTAAGCTCCTCTGCGATTTATCAGATTAAATTTTTTATTTATTCCTGATGGAGACTTCTCCTCTGTCCCGACCGCGTTTACAACCTCTGCAACTTGTTTGATTATTCTTTGCACTTCAGCAGCCACCGTCTCAATCGCGCAACAAAGTTTTCTTTTCTTTTTTTTACGGGTAGAACGCAGGGAAGCTCCTCATGAGCTGAGGACGTAGTGTGACCAGTTATGCTTAATTGAGGGCATTTCTGTATGTAAATGACAGAGAGCAGACATGAGCACCTGAGTGCGCACAGGTGGGATTTATCATCAGTGTATTACTGAGGAAAATGGCCGCCACACGTTTCATAAATTAGGGTTTTGACCTTTTGTATGAACATTCTAAATTTAGGAATATTTCTACGAACATCTGACGCATGAGGCCCCAGATTGGAACCCAGGTCCTCTAGGTGGGGCAAGTCGGATGCCTGGCTAGTAGAGCTATCCAGCTGCAAACCTAAAAACACAGTACTATTTTAGGTACATTTTGGTAATAGTATTGTCTTTAAACAATAATAACAAAGTGTTGACTTGGGAGTTTGCCACACAGGACATTTTTGAACTATGCAGGACAATGCCCTCTACAGATTTACATTAATTTAACATCAGGTTTTGTAGTGACCTCTGATATTTACACACTAAACATATTTTTATTGTGACAATAACCTGTTGAAATCATTTTAAATAGAAAAATCAATGGGATTTTCTATAAAATGCAACCCATTTTCCATCATGAGGTTTAAACAGTTCGCTCAATAAAATATAACAAACCAACTTTGTTTAGATTTAAGAGTTACGATTACTTTAAGAGCTGCATTGATTGTGACTGAATGTTTACAGATTAGTGAAAGATTCCGCTGCAGCTTTTATCCCAGCAGTTTGTTGGGACTGCTTTAAATAACCACAATTAAAAGCAAAACGCCATTTTTCCTGGTGCTTTCATTGCTGCACAAAGGTTTTTTTTTTCTTCTCCAGCTCTCAGAGAGCACAGACGCTTTTTCTCAGCTCCCTTATCTGCTTCCCCAAGGCTATCTCTGTCCTGTCTGCCTACGGAGCACTTCTCTGCATTTCTCCTGAAATCACTACTTCTTTTTTGGAAAATGGACTTAATTAATTGGTCATTCAACGCGATTGATAAGATTTTTTCTACGATGAGAACGGAGAAGGGTGCTCCCACCTGCCCTCAAGGGACATTCGCAGCGGGATATGCACTCGATTCTTGGGAGGTCTGGCGAATCGTGTGCCTCTCTCAGTTGTCCATCGAGGATGTGGAAGATTTGTGGATATTCGGCCTGATGATCACTGGATTTCTTCTGATTGGAGTGGGAGGATATCTGGTTTTCTGGAAATTTGGGAAGACGGGAGCGATTGGAGTGCGACCCGCACCCACGGAATGTGCCGCCCGTGCGGTGACCTCACGGACTGGGACGTTACTCGAGGTGAACGGTAAGCTGGATAATGTCCTCGCGGCGTTGCCTGTGTTAGTGCGCAAGATGGATGTCATCTTGGAGAGGGTTGCCGGACGATGTGGGGATGTTTAGAACGCATAATTGGCTTCACTGGTGGACATGAATGATCACTTATAGACTCCAAGGCAGAGAGGAAAATTATCTCTGTCTGCCCTAAACAAAGTCTTGTTTATCCTTATCTGACGCCAAAGCAGCCTCCAAGGCTGCCATCAACTCACCCCCATGAAAGGAGGAATGCTGATAGATGCTGTTTCCCGACCTTCCCTCCCTGCCTTCAGATTGTGACTTCTGCTTCGAAGTCAGCAACCTGCAGGAAACTCAATGTGCTCTCTGTCCCTCATCTCTCCCTCCCACCTGTTTGACTGCAGCTGGCTGAGCGCCGTACTGGCAGCTCCCGTTGGAGGATTCAGGATCCCGCCCCACCCCGCCTCCCCATCGGACTCTGATGTTTTGTATCTGTGATGTTCGTGCTTCTATGTTGAGGAGGTTTTTTGTATAATAGAGTTACTCCCTGCTGGGTCTAACTCTGCTATGCCTTTTTTTTTTTTTTTT
>SSNQ01000141.1:727151-740178 GCA_006942095.1 Nothobranchius kuhntae | reverse complement strand
ATCGGACATCGGTATCGGCCCAAACATTTCACATCGGTGCATCATTAACGTAAATAATTTTAAATGTTTTGTCTAAATTTTAGAGACTTTCCAACAAGTTTATGAACATCGTGTATGAACATCGTGTCATCATGTGACAGCGGGGAGACGCGCCAAGAGGGACGGGGAGAAAATGGTAGCTCTGAACACAACTTCAGCAGTTTGAGAGTATTTTGGGTTTGAAGCAAACTTAAAAGGCGAACGGTAAACACTGATGAGGTAATCTGTGCAAAAAAAGATGATTAAGAAAGATCCAGGCCCCGTCAGAGCAGCAGAGGAGCGAGCTGGAGCGGAAATAGCAGTTTCTATTTGGAGCCTGTTATTAAAAGAGACTACACACTTTTCTATTAGAAAACAGGATGCCACTCTTCCCCTGATGTCGTGACTAGCCCCAAAGTACCCATGTGTCTGTGCCACAAGCTCATCAAAGCGGGATTTCAGCAGTCGTCTTAGTTGAAGCCGGGGAAGGTAAGCATGCTGGTTTTTCAGACAAAAAAATCAGTTCATAAGCTGCATTTATCCCACGATAATACCGAAATCAGTGATAATTTTGGTCATAATACCCGGGAGGTTAAATTCTCACACCGTGACAACCCTATTAGACACAGAATATTTTGCAGAAAATAATCAAAAAAGCTAAAATATAAAAACATAAAATCTGATTCAGCTGGCTAAATAAATTACTGCTGACACCGAGATTCAAACCCACGTCAGCACATGGCTAACCTGAGATGCTAGGGAGATGTCGTAACTTCTGCACTACCTCAGCCAATACAGAAACTGACTCGCCTAACCCCAAAATTCCACTATCTCCGCTCCGCCCCCGCCGCTGCTCGCTTCCGAACTCAAATTATACTGTACCCGCTCTACAACGGCTCCGCTCCGGTGCGGAGACCTGAGGTGCGCAAACAGGCATGCGTGGGATTTTCGATATCTTGCGATACAGTCCGAGCAATAAACACGGAAGTTAGATCCAAACACCCGTTGTGTGGGAGAAGCATCGAAATGAACTGTTTAATCTGCCCATCATTTGTGTTGAGAGATCAGCAGTGTTTGGATCAACAAAGGGCGACTACTTTGATAGTAGAAACTGTATTTATGGCTTACTTTGTGCATTTTAAGTTCAGCCGCCATTGAAAGTTGTTAAACCTGTGCATATGAAACAAAAAACGCTTTTTGTTTATCGATTTATTGTGAAATAACGGAAGTTGTGTTTGCTCCCTTTCCTGATGGGCAGTTGTGGTTTCTGTCCATTGACTGCGGAGGTGCTCCGGCGTCCGGCAAAAATAGAATCAATCGTATTTTTGCCGGATGGCAGAACGGCGGGCGGCGCATTGCGCCGCACGGCCGCTGTAGTGGAACAGCTCTGATTGACTACAACGGGACCGTTTTTGCTGCGGAGTTCGTGCCGGAGCGAAGCGGAGATAGTGGAATTTTGGGGTAAGTCGCTGTTGTAAGCACACTTTGCCAGAGATGGGCGGAGTTTCACTGAAACTAAAAGATAGTTTTAGATTTTGTTGTTTTTGATTTTATGAACCATTCGTTGTTTTTGATCTTTGTGAAGCACGTTGTGATGTTTCTTTCCATGGTAAGTGCTATATAAATAAACTCAAACTAAAGGACCTGCACTTGCATAGGACCCTATTAAGTCAGAGGACTCTAAAGTGCTTTACACTACCGTGAGTCAGTTGATGGTTGTGATGAGCTGTAGTAATGCAAAGGCCTTAGGCAAACAAAACATCACAAGAGCAGCTGCTGTGTTATTACCCAGAAAATGAACAAGTTTGACCTTGTTGTGATTCCTGTGTAACGGACCAAGCTACAGATAATAACCATAAACATTAACAAGTAAATATGTTTTTCCTCAAATAAATTCACCTTTTCAGTTGACATTCATGTTGTTTTCTGGTCATGTGTGTGTGAAGATGTGTCTCTCCATTTAATTTTTGTTAGCATGTTCTGTATGCTCTCACATTTGATACAAACCGTTCCCAAATTAAATCTTTGATGGATAGCTGCTCAACTACTAGAAAAATAAAGAATGCTGTGAAACTGTCCACTGTTGTTGGACCAAATGGCCAAAACAGCATGTACGGTGGTTCAAAACGCCATACATTATATAAATTTAGATTGAAAACTGGGCATATAACTTCACTCCTGATTCACAGAAGAAACTTAGTCTCTAATCACTGCAGTTTAGAATAATTTGAGCAAGCGGACCTAGCATCTTCTCTAGGTCTGAACTCCTGCCTGTGATGCAGTTTGGAAATCCTAACGATGGGGCAACCACTGTGCATCATATCAACACTTCAGCATTTTTCAGTCAATAAAAGCGATGCTAAGATTTTAGGTCATCGACTCAGTTAAACACGGAGACTGAGGAAAAACACAAAGTGGCCACAATATAGTGCCGCCTTCAAACCCATATTATTGGGCTAGTTTGATTTGGACAGCATCTACCGTTAGCAACCAAGCTGGTGAGCTAACTACACCAACCCGGTTAATAATCGAATAGCTATCTTAAGCCGACGCGGTAATTGTGAGTTTGTTTGTAACACACAAACATGAATGGAAACCAAGTTTACACTAATGATGGAAACATCAGTGATTTTATTGATACGCGTGGGTTTTAGGATGGAAGGAGCAGAAGCTAACGTAGCTTCGTCTAGCATCCTTGCTAGCTGCGCAGCTAGCAAGGAAAACTCTTTGATAACGTTACAGAAAAAGGCAGTCCTTTTCCGGAAGGGCATGGATTATTTTGGAGCACACAGCCAACTTAGTTCCACAAAAACACAATAATGCGTGCCACACATTATTTTATGCTTTTCTCTTAAGCACAAATATATCATTTTACGAAGTAGAAAGTAATATAAACATCAACGTTTTAATTCCTACCCACCGCTCATGACGACATTCGCTCTCCGCGAGCCTTGAAGAGCGAGCCCGGGGGGGGGATCCGCCCGCGCTGCTGCACCAATCCACAGACAATGATGAGTTGATTGACAGCTGCACTGACTAATCGGCTTGAGGTTCTTTAGTGATTGACAAATGGGGTAAGCCAATTATAAAGTAAAATTTTTTACAAAGAGTTGATGATAGGAGGCTGTTTTGGGCACAGCGGGGCGGGTTCTTTAGACAATGTACAGTCTATGAGACAAACCCGAAGCAAGTCCTCGAACAGTTTCACTGATGGCTGACCACCAATGTGGGCTTTTGGGCAGTTCAGCTAAAAACAGAATGATAGCGGCGTCCATCAGTGACCTGTTTAAACTGTCCCACAGAGATTGACCCACACAGCTCCTCCTAGCTCAGCCCGTTATTGGGGCAAAGAAAACGGATTACAAGCCCATCATGGTGAAGTGGAAACATGTTTGAGAGTTGCTGATTTTTACATGTATGTAAATAAATTGTGTCTACTTTTTTATAAACTCGGGCAATCATTAAAAATATTTAATGAAATAATGTCCACGGTTTATGTGGATTTTTAATGAACAGCAACTGTGGACTTATTTAATATTAATGACCACTTTCTACTGAAGGGGCAGTGGCGTGTCCAGAGCTTTTAAAATGGGGTGGCCCAGGTGAGGCACGACATTGTGCATGGGTGGCACCAATGGTTATGCTTTTTTTGTTTTACCCCCAAGCCTTTTGTAGACAATGAACAGCCTATTTAAAAGTAAATTAGTGTGGTGGCACCTGGGGGTGGCCAGTCAGATTCCAAGGGTGGCATGTGCTACCCCAGGCCACTCCCTGGACACGCCCCTGCGAAGGGGCCTAGAATAGCCTGTTCTATTCAAGCCCCCACAATGCGACCCAAAAATTGAGGCCAACTCGGAAGTACCAAAAATTGCAGTTCCACCCTCATCCACTAGGGGCTGGTGTCAGAAGCGAGCAAATCCTCATTGACTCCCATGTTAAAAATACCAATTTGACAGCAGAAATAAACATGTTTACAGCCTGGTACCAGAACATGTTTTTGGTTTAAATGATCTAGTTTACACTCATGACAACTCTGAGGGGGGTGAATTTTTTCTCACTCTTCTGTTTAAGTGTATTAAAAGCCTAAAATTCTGTATAATTAATGAGCATCAGACTCATGTGACCACAGAGCTAGCTCCGTGGAAAGGCCTCAGTAGAGCCTCGGTCTGGCTTGGAAACTGCTCCGGGATTTTGCGTCTCTGTGTTTGTGTATTCTTGTTTGGATATTATTTGTGCAATTGTTGGACAAAATGACTTGCTGTGGTATTAATTGCACTAATAAAGCGTCCAAGGAGTCTCCACTTCATTTTTTTCGGTAAGTAAAATTATATTTATGTATTTTAGGTCACTGCCGAGCTGAGCTTAGATTTTAACATGTACTGTTTAACCATGAAATTTAAATGTAATAGGGTAAAACCCCAGTGCATTTAACATAATGCTGCACTTTAGAAAATGGGTTGAAATATAACATGTTGGTGGAGCTGGGTTCTGACTATCGGCTTGTGGAGCTCTCGGGAGACCTCAGTGTTCCACCCGGCTTTACCCAGCGGTCAGCCCGGTGTGTCTCTGACTCAGAAGCTCTGGTGTTGTGCACAGTTAACTCCGGTTGTAGCTAGGTTGCTACCTCCGTTAGCTTAGCTCCCACCTCCGCGTTAGCTTTGGGTTAGCTTCAGGTTAGCTTGACCGGGTGTCGTCAGTTGATCCCAGCCTTACAGCCCCACCCTCAGCTCCACCTCTTCCCTTTTGTGGAATTGTCTGGGCTTGACGGAACCTGACACGGTCAAAATGGCGGTGGTGGGAACCTCCCATTTTGGCACAAAAACGTGTTATTGGAGCCTATGGAAACCCATTGTCCAATATTTATATGCCAATGGTTCTATTTCATATTGGCTCCGCCCATTAAGGCAGCCATTGGATGAGCCGCTCTTGGATTAGCCAATCGCTTAAAAGATTTCAATATACCCCCGCGGCCCTATTCCTATTCCTACTATCATGAGCTAAGGAATTAAAATAGCACAACTCACTACTAAGCAAAAACAAGATGACAGTCATCATTCTAAACAGGAGAGTCTGCCAGCAGTCAGGGAGACAACGTGAAAGGACAACTGATTGAAAGACAGACAACAAATTTGGGTATTTTTTATTTTTTGCTGCTGATCTTTTGCTTTGAATAAGATACTAATCTGATATTTTTGTCTTGAGAAATTCCTTGTTTATTGTTACCTAGTTAACTTGTGGATCCTTGCAGAACACAGTTCCCTGTTCTCCAAACCCTTCAGGTCGTATGAAAACGGAAACTAGTCTTATTTAAGTATTCTAACCTTGTTTATTAGAAATTAACTGCAGCCCTTAATGGCAATTTTTGTTGAATTTCCTCTTTAGTTAAAAAACAGGTTTTCTTTAAAAGTTAAATTGAACTCTGCCCAGTCGAGGCTGTTTTTGAAGGAAAACTATTGATTTAGAATCCACTTTTTCTTTTCCTAGTACTGATTAGAGAGAGAGAGCACCTGATAGTACGGAGGCTTTCCCCCGATGTCCTTGGTTGATAAATTATAAGTTTGGACTTGTGGTAATTTTCATTCCTTTAGTTATGCATGCTATTTTGATTAAGAGATCTTGGTTACCTTTTTTTTTTTTTTCAACACAAATAAACACTTTAATTAAAACAACTTCCTGTACCATTTCTTATGTCAACCTCCCTCACAAGCACCATCATCAAGGGGTTGCAACAAAAATTATATTTATATATATATATTTTTTTTATCATGTTTTAAGAAAAATATTTTGTCTTCATAGTAAGTGCAGCCAGTGCCATTACCTAATTTCATATGAAAACATCAAAATCATATGAAGTTTTTAAGCTTATTTTGTCACAATATCTGGGTAATCTCATGTTTACCGAGGCATTTCTAACTTAGTTTTATTCATTTTATTATATTTCATCATAAGCTGCTGTACACGTCATAAATGTTCCAAGTTTTAGAGTTTTTTTTACCATCTTGCATTGCTGACAACTTTATTAGTCAGTATAAAATGACCAATACTGGCTTTGAAACAATCATTCAGAATAAACACAAACAGTTTTCCAAGTCATGTGAAAATGCAGCCAGTTTATTACATTTTCTGAGAAAAGATGATTCTGCAGACAACGTCCATCATCATCAGCCGCAGTCCTCTGTGGTCAGCGTCATTTCACCCATCCCCAGAGATATGAACACCATAAAGTTGCAATGGTAAATCTGAAACGAAAGTTCACGATTAATTTGATCAGATTATATTGTAGTTATTCAGAAATCTAATCAAATTTAATTATAAAAGAGGTTATGCTCAACTTAATGCTTAAAAATACAAGTGGGACTGTTAGGTTGTTGATTCACTATCTCACAGATTAAAAGAAGGTTTTCAGTTCTTTAATAAGTTCATTACCTGCTGTGGAGAAAAGAGGGGACAGTAGTTAGCAGATGGATCGTTCTTCATGCATCGAGTTCTCGCCAGTTCCAAACTCATGTAAATATTTTGACCTTCAACCACCTTTAAGGAGAAAAAAGTGAGGATTTATAACAATAACAGTGAGTAAACCAACAGAAGTCTGTGAATAAATTAAATTGAAATGAGTAAACTTTGTTGTATAAATTGCAATGACAATAAAGGTGAATTGAATTGAATAATCTAAACGATTCAGTCTGCAGAACATCTGTTATGTGATGCAGGTGGAAGACAGAAAACCTTTACTCAGCTCACGATAAAAGCACAAAACAAGCAGGTAAAATATCTAGTTTATTACTGGAAAGTTTTACTTTGATCTGAAAGACAAAGTATTTATAACTCAAGCACTACTGACCTGACTCTTCGCTTCTAACACTGCAATCGCTTTGCGGTAGTAAACGTCGCCGATGTGCATGTTGTATTCAGAAACAGCAAAATTCATAGCCTTTCGGAAATCTGAAGAGTTGGGATCTATGTCTGAGAAGCCACCTGGAACGCCGCATGACCCGACGGCAAAAAGAGCAGCAAAGAGAAGAGGAAAAACAATCGTTGTCGTCATTGTTCTGCAGGAGCAACAACAGATCTGCAAGAGCTGATTCACTCGCAGCGTTCCTTTGATCTTATGAACAGAGACCTGAAAAGGAGTGGTTCATAACAGCCAATCAGCAGGCTCTGAAAAATCTCTGACAAAAGTTTTCATTTTTGGAAAACAAAGCACTCAATCATATTTATCATAGCGTCTATCTTACTTGCTTATCGTTAGCCTCTGGTAACGATCACATAAAAAAATTGATTTGGTGCATCTTTTCTAAATGTTGGAAACATTCAAAATTCATTATTTGGACGTGTTTGATCACTAATTTTTGTATGTTTGTCTGGGTCTGAGTAGCAGGTGCAGCAGCCCCAGAGAGTCCCAACCGCCCTCTCCTCAGCAACCTCCACCTGCTCCATGGGTGGGACCCTAAGGCATTCCCTGGTCAGCCTGGAGATCTACATCTAGCTTGTTCTGGGTCCGACGTATCCAGGAGAGCTAGCAGACCAGACAGAGGGTCAAAAACCATCCAAACCATACGCCTCGAGTGCCCTAAAGTAGGAGCCCCCTAGGGCAGGGGTCTAAAACTCTGTTCTTCTAGGTTCACTATCCAGCATGTTTCTGTTGTTTCCCTGCTTAAACACACTTGACACTTAAACATGCTGGATAGCAGACCTTGAAGACCAACCCTAGGGACATGCTCATAAGCCTTTTTTAAGCATTCTGGCTAGCTAGCTTCAGTCAGAGTAATATTTCCTGTTTCTAGGGACTCTGCTCCCTTTGTGGGACATCATCTGCAGGTAGGATCCTCGCTGTAGAGAAGTAACTCAGAACATCACCATAAAATGGTGAAAAGATGGGGAAAGCTAAGTATATTTTTAATCAGAAAGCACTTTATATATTATACAATACGATGCTACTGCCATATTTGAGCTATAGTGTAGAGGTCTGGGGAAACACGTACAAAAGTCATTTACAGACAATAACGACAATGCAGAAAAGGGCTATCAGGTTAATAACAAATGCAGGATATTTGGATCACACAAATGAACTTTTTATTAAAACGCGGACAATGAAGTTCCAGGACTTGGTTAAATACAAAACAGCACAAATAATGTATAAAGTAAGAAATAAATTAATGCCTGATAAAATACAGAAACTGTTCACAGAGAGAGGAGGATATAACCTGAGAGGGACACTGAACTTAAAGATACATAAGTTTAGAACGACATTAAAACAGATGTGTATCACAATAATAGGGGTTAAATTATGGATCAATTTAGAAGGAGAAATCAAAGTAAGTACAAATATAAATGTGTTTAAAACGAATTATAAAAAACATATTCTGAACAAGTATATAGTGGAAAATCGATGATTTATGTGGGTGTCCTTTATTCTAAGGAAAAGTAAATTGTATCAATTGTAAAAATATGTGTTTTTTTTTCTTTTTTTGTTTTTTTTCCATATGGTTTGGTGGTTTTTTTTTTTGTTTGTTTTTTTGTTTTTTTTGGTGACCAGTACCATTTTGTTTGTTTTAATGTAGGTTTTGTGTTAGATTTAGTAAACAAGTAAAAATTACTTGTATAAAGGGGTAGGGACATATACGTTTCCACTTCAGCCTACTCCTTTTCAAACAGAGAAGAAGGGATGATATGTATTTTTTCAGTTTGTGGTATTTTTAAAAAAATTATGTATGTTTTCTTTGTTTGAAATAAACTAAACTGAAAACAAAGACTAAACAGAAAGCAAAGGCTGTTTTGGAATTTTTATTAAAAATGAAACTTGAACATTTATGTTCCTTTTCACCGTAACAGAAGATCTGATGATGTGTTTTAATCAGAAGCCCAGAGGTCAACCAGTTCTGTCTCTTAAGCCAGTATCTGCCTGTGATTAGCTCCAGTTATCGGCCCACGGCCAGTCCATTCGTTATCATGACTCTAGTTTGTCACTGATTGGTTTATGAAGTTGAATGAAGGTAAAATTCTCAGAAATCGTGTTTTGTTTTGCCGTGACATTTAACTGTTGTAATAAAAATATGTCATGACACAATAAGTAAATATAGTTTCAGAAAAAAAAACACATTTTTTAATTTATTTATCTTTTATTTAACCAGGAAGATCCCACTGAGATTAAAAACCTCATTTTCGAGGGAGCCCCGGCCAAGAGGCAGCAAAAGATGCAGTCAACTTTTCTCAGTTACAGTTAGTTATATACGAAATAATAGAAGCACAGGTAATCCGTCTCAAGTGCTCTCAATCTGGTTTTGAATGTATTCAATGAGATAAACTCAGTTAATTTCCTGTTTTCCTGCAACCTGCTCCATGGGGATGGAGCAGAGTGAATGAAAGCCCTTCTGCCCAGTTTTGTGGGAGAAATGGAACACAAAGTAACATCGTATATTTATGTCGATGTGTAACAACTGTGAGAAGTAACACTTCACCATGAGATTAAGTTACAGATGTAGGTGGGTAGTAATCCAAGCATGGCCTTGGACCAAAACAAGTACAAAACTTCTAACAAAAGTGTACCAATGTCCCAACCTCCTGGTGGACAAAGAAGGCCATCCCACTCGAGATTACAATTCACAACGATGTGTCAGTGGTCTACAGGTAGTAATAAACCTGCGAGGCATGATAACCACATGAGTCTTACAAAGACACTGTGCTGAGGCATTCAAAAGGTCTCCATAATCCAGAAGAGACAAACTGTTGCAGTGAACAAACAAAGTAGGGTAAAAAAGTATTTAGTCAGCCTCAGATTGTGCAAGTTCCCCCACTTAAAATGATGAGAGAGGCCTGTAATTTTCATCAGAGGCATACATAAAATCACATTGTCTGATTTTTTATTATTTATTAGCAAATTATGGTGGAAAATAAGTACTTGGTCAATAATGAATGTCCATTTCAATACTTTGTTTTATAACCTTTGTTGGCAACCAACGACAGAGGTGAAATGTTTTCTGTAGGTCTTCACAAGGTCTTCACACACTGTTGCTGGTATTTTGGCCCATTCCTCCATGCAGATCGCCTCTAGAGCAGTGATGTTCTGGGGCTGTCGCTGGGCAACATGAACTTTCAACTCCCTTTTCTATGGAGTTGAGATCTAGAGACTGGCTAGGCCACTCCAAGACCTTGAAATGCATCTTAAGAGGCCACTCCTTTGGCAGTGTGTTTGGGATCACCGTCCTACTGAAAGACCTGGCCACGTTTAATCTTCAGTGCCCATGCTGATGGAAGGAGGCTTTCACACAACATCTGACTTTATATGGCCCCAGTCATTCTGTCTTTTTCACAGATCAGTCGTCCTGGTCCCTTTGCAGAAAAACAGCCACAAAACATGATGCTTCCATCCCCATGCTTTACGATAGGTATGGTATTCTTTGGATGCAACTCAGCATTCTTTATCCTCCAAACACAATGAATAGAATTTTTCCCCAAAACTTATATTGTAGTTTCATCTGACCATTTGACACTCTCCCACTTCTCTTCTGGATCTTCCCAATGCTCTCTAGCAACCTTCAGATGATCCTGCACATGTGCTAGCTTAAGCAGTGGAACATGTCTGGCACTAAATGATTTAAGTCCCCGGGTGTATAGTGTGTGACGGATGGTAGCCTTTAAAACTAAGGTCCTAGCTCTCTGCAGGTCATTCACTAGGTCCCACTGTGTAGTCGGGCTTTTTGCTCACGATGTGTGTGATCATTTTCGCTTGGGGGTGAGATCTTGCATGCACCCCTGATCGAGGGAGATTATCAGTGGTCTTGTATGTCTTCCACTTTCTAATAATTGCTTCCACCATTTCATTTAATTTATTTATTAGCTCCCCATTAGCTGCTGCTTCGTACAGCAACCATTCTTCCTGGGGTCCGACACCACAATACAGCAACCAATATTTACAATATTTGCACTCAAACATTCTCACATCACAAAAACAAAAAACACAAAAAAACATCTGCTCACATTACACAATAATTACAAACCATGGCAAAAGCTGCATCCGCCAATTCGAACAGTTCCTTCACATGTTCAGTCACAATTCCCATAACTAAAACATAAATCTAATGATCTTCCTAAGATAATAACACTTCTACTGCTGTGTCAACAAAAATATATTTAACTTCTGTTTGTAAGTACTTCAATTATCCTCCAACACTAGAAAGTTAGGTAACGTGTTCCAAGCCACCATTGCTCTGTTCCTCACAGTGTTTTGTTTTAAAGTTGTTCGACACCTAGGTAACACAAACCTACGGAGTGACGTTTGCCTAGTGGAATGATGATGTATATCTGAGAAGAATAGAAATTTCCTGTAAAATAACTCTGGTACTTTGGTCATCACTACTCTCCACCACCATTGATTTCTTCACACCAACACTTTACAACATCAAGGGTGCTATGCGAGCTTGGCGTGCGGAGCCAGGATCATCGGCGGGCGATGAAGGATCTCTCCAGAGCTGCTGAAAGGGGCAGCAGTGGCTCTGGCTGAAGAGAATGAACTCTAGCCGAGCCACACCTGGGTAGTGGGGGTGAACTCAGGATGCTGGCAGTCACTGCTGAACGCTCTGGAGACATTGTGGGCCTATTGGCAAAATATTGAGGAAGGAGGGTGCCCACTTGAGAACCCAGAGAGATGCCATCAGATTAACCCTTAGAGCAGTGCTATTCAACTCTGGGCCTGGAGGGCCAGTATCCAGCACATTTTAGTGGTCTCTTTAGTCCAACACACTTGATTCAGTGGTTGAATCACCTGTGCAGCAGCTCACCAGGCTCTGCAGAAGCCTGTTAATCACCTACCAGTTAAAATCAGGTGTGTTGAAGCGGTTAAAACCAAAACGCGCTGGATACTGGCCCTGCAGGCCCGGATTTGAGCACCCAAGCCTTAGAGTACAAGCTGCAGGTCTTATACAAGAGGGATTAGGACATCTAGTCCTTTGAAACAAATGTTCTCTATAAGCTTTTGTTGGGTGAAAATCCCCATGAGTAAGCAGTTTCTGAAATAATCACACCAGTGCATCAGGTACCAACAACAACCATCGAAGTCACCTGATCTCCTTTTTTGTTTACCTTTTATTACATTTTAAAATATCAAACCAATAATTCCTTCTAAAGTCCAAATAAATAGAAAATGCACCTTTTATGACGTCTCTTTAACACATAAAAGCTGATTTAGAACAGGTCATGCAGACCCATCACAGATTCTGGCTCCAACCCGCTATCTGACCTCCTTTCCTTTGGTATCTTCCTCGTTCCGTTAATCTCCACGACTGTTATCTGATCCTGAGTAAAAATGTAAAATTCCTAGAAATAATCAGTTGTTTATGTTTTAATGTTGCATTCAGATATGTTACGATCAACATATGATTAAAGTCATTAAAACCAATAAATCATCATTTTAGGATCCATCTCATCTCTCTAAGAGCTTCTGTTGTAATTCTCTTTATTAAACTAAATCTTAATATGATTTCTGGTGACGTCCAGTTTCATGTTTTCATCACGGTGTGTAAAAGTTAGAAAAGACCGCTCAGTCTTGTTGCATAGCTGTTATTGATGAAGGCCATAAAAAGAAACTGCACCTTTAATTTATCATGAAGTAATTTTCAAATAGTTTTCTTTAATTTTTGTGTATCAATATTTTTCACTACTTAAGAACAAATAACCTGATGAAGCTCAGGTTTGTGATTGGTGGAGCTTACAGGATAAAACAAGCCTGCTTTGAGACTCTCTGTTACAAATAATAATTAGGTTTTTGCAATAAATATGAAATATATGTCACTTAAAAAATTTTGAGTTTATAATTTAGATTGTGCAGTTCTGTGTCAGGATAACCATGTATTTGTCAGGAGTTGGTGTGTGTGTGTGTGTGTGTGTGTGTGTGTAAGTGCGTGTGTGTGTGTGTGTGTGTGTGTGTGTGTGTGTGTGTGTGTGTGTGTGTGTGTGTGTGTGTGTGCTCTGCTCTCTCTCTGAGGGAGCCACAGGGGCGCACGAGAGAGACGCT
>SSNQ01000141.1:719524-720715 GCA_006942095.1 Nothobranchius kuhntae | reverse complement strand
GGGGGGCCTCAGCCCCCCCCCCCCCCTCTAAAGACGCCCGTGGCGTGTACGCGGCTTTTCTTTTTTCTTCTGTTCTTGCTTCACAATCAAGTCTTCCAACTTTACAAATGTGGAGGTTGTTTGGTAACGTCTGCTGATGTCATTTCCTGCTGAGTCACAACCAGTGAGTTTGAGTCCTGCGCAGCAACTTTAGCAGGCGTACATACCATGGGCGTTTCTAGCCTGTTTTTGGGGGGGCTGAAGCACCCCTAAATTCATCCCTAGCACCCCTAAAGTTTGACATTCATTTAATTACCCATTTGTTTTTACTGTTTGTAGTGATTTATTAACATTAGTAATATCTAAACACCGTACACTAGGTCTAAATATTATGTTTTAAAAATGAAAATGTCTCTTGAACGGTTCGATCCTGCTGACCTTTCCAGACTCGGCTCTGAGCCTTCCTGAGTGGCTGCTGTGCTGCCGTTAGGGTGACCAAGGTTCCTGCTTTCTGTGGGACAGTCCTAGATTTACACTATTTTTCACAGGTCCTGCTAATCGAGACACCGTCTCCCATTTAGTTTTTGAATATTGTGTAAACTGATTATGAGGCGGAAGGAGAAAAAAGCAGCTGTCGAGAGGAGAGAATGGGGAGGAAGGGGGCGAGTAGGACTGTAGCGGCAGTTCAGCCGGTGAGGGCTGCAACGAGGGATTGTGGGAGTGGCTGTGATGCATTGGATTGTTTGGGATGTGCAGCTGAACCAGTAGAGGCTTGAGGAGGGCGGATTTGTGATCCGTATCAGAGCGGCAGGTGGGGCTCGTTTTGCTGCCAGGTGACGGGGGTGTGACTGGCGCTACAGTTGTGCATGGTGGGCTGTTGACGGTGTTGTGTCGGACAAAGGCCCAGTGCTTCAAGGCGCTGCTGCTTGAGAAGTTTCTGAGGGTGGAGGTTTCTGAGTCATGGTCTGGTTGCTTGGTTAAGGGGGTGGTGTACGGCGTTTCCTTGTGTAGGGCAGCAGTGGCGGCAGTTCGACCGCTGGGGTTTAAAGCATGTTGTTCCACTCTGCTAGTGATTGCATTCGATGCAGTAGAGCTCCCTACTTGTGCCAAGTTGGACTACCTTAGTTTCCCGGTCAGGGCATATGGTTTAGATGCCAGGGCTTTGGTCATGTGGCCAGTGCACGTGCAGTGGGGGTGAGGTGTCGGAGGTGC
>SSNQ01000141.1:709524-712024 GCA_006942095.1 Nothobranchius kuhntae | reverse complement strand
GCAACGGTGCTACCAACTGTGTCACCATGCAGCCCAGCATGTGTAACCATCAGATTCATGCATTTAGCTGCTGTGGTGGCTGAACCTGTAGAATGATAGTGTAAAGCTGCTATAGGACACTTTCCCACACTTTAGCTAGAGTCAAGGAAATACGACATCACTGCAGCGTGATTGGATAGTTTCCAACTGAGTGCTGAGTCAAAGAAATGCTGGCCCAGCCCTGAACCCAAAAGGGGAGTTACTTGCAGTGACTTTGGTTTATCAAGCGCCAAACAGCTGCTTCTCTTCACCCCAACACCTGGTTCTACGTGTTTCTACCTGGGACTCTGGAGCGGAGGAAGTAGAGGAATTTGCCATTCTTAGAGTACATGATGGCTCGCTCAATAAATTCCACCACAGAGTGACAGCGGTCCTCAAACTTCGGGTGGCACCACAAGCTGAAGGTCCCTGAGAGCAGAAGGAGAGTTTAGTTCCACGTGTGTCACAGAAATCACAAATGCAGACCAGATCTGCCGTAAAACGGTCTTCCAGCGTAAAACTGAATGCAATCACCCTTCTCTGTTTTTAATAAGACTCTGTTCCTAACAAAGACCATGACTCTGATTGGCTGAGGATCCGTGTGTGTGTGTGTCACCTCGGTAGTGCTCCATGCGGGTGTGATGTGTGACTCCCTGTGACCTGAAGCTGAGGCTCAGGATGTAGCGAGGGTCTGAACTGTCTCGGACCAGAAAGGATCCATCAGGTTTCCCCTTCAGCTTCATTTCTGCATCTTCCCAGTTCATAGGACCCCAGTACCAGCCACACTGCAGACACACACATCCAGGCGCAGTCAGAAGGGTTCCTTCTGCTACTTCCTGTCTTGCTGCGAAGCAAACCCACTAGCAGGTGACCTGTCTGCATCACGTTTTAATCTGGCCGAGGAGTGAGTGGAGCAACCAGTCTTACCTTCTCCAGCTCTCTTAAACTGGCTGTGAAGCTGCTAGCTTCAGAGCGGCGCAGCGCGCACAACACAGAGGGTGGGGCTTGTCTGATGGGAGGCGGAGAATCAGCTGGCAGCGAGCTTGAATGAGGGAGGGCCCGAAGAAAGGCATCTGCATCAGAAAAGATCCCAGATAAAAGTTTCAATCAGGTATTTAAACAGGAGCGTAAAGGAGAAAATACCAACCATACACCCCCCCCCCACACACACCACCACCACCACACACACACACACACACACACCGATGGATCAATGAGCCGTGCTCAGTGGTTAAACTGAAAAAAGTGCTGGAGCTCAGAAGTATGGGTGATGTTTTGTTAGGGTCAGGGTTAATAATGACTCCCTATCAAAGGGCTTTGGTTGGCAGTTGCTCACCTGGAGATTTATTCTTAAACTAACTCAGACGTGGAGATTTAAAGTGATAAATGACCGATGAAAGTCCCAGTATGGTGAGGGATGAAGCTGCTGCGCGCCGGCCCTTGCCCCGTCTGCTGGTGTGAACTGGAGCCACAAGAACCCGGCCATGTGGACCAGGACTGATCCCCTAAAAGCTTCAAGTCGTGTCCTCAAACACACTAATGGTGTTTTTTCAAAGATCAACTAACGAATGGCAACTGAACATATAACAGGATTTTATATTTGAACATGAAAGATCATTAAAAATTTATTTTTCATCAATTTACATCAAATAAAACTTGTTCTGGAGTCAGTGGGATGGTGGGGCAGGTGAGCATCAACTTCCAGTAGCTTCAGTTTCAACATCAGACCCCTAGGTCCAGCATCTGTTCAGTCACTGGTCTTACCATTGAGGCTGACACTATGCTGGATGGTGCAGTTGGAGAGAGGAGGGGGAGGAGGGAGAGGAAGGGGGAGGGATTGCAGAGAGGCCCCCATGACACTCAGTAGAAAAGGCCCAGGCTGAGGCCCAGATATGTTATCTGGAGAAAGGAGAGCAGGACGGGATGGGAGAGAGAAGGAGAAGGACCAGGGGAAGAGAAACAGAAGGAACGGAAAGTAAGAAAGAAAAGGTTTTCTCCATCAGACACATTCATTCAAATAACCTCCTCATTCATTTATTATTATCCATCCATCCATTCATCCGCTTATCCGGAGTCGGGTCGCGGGGGCAGCAGCCTAAGGCGAGAGGCCCAGACTTCCCTCTCCCCAGCCACTTGGGCCAGCTCCTCCGGGGGAATCCCAAGGCGTTCCCTGTCCAGGTGAGAGACATAGTCCCTCCACCGTGTCCTGGGTCTACCTTTAGGTCTCCTCCCGGTTGGACGTGTCCAGAAAACCTCACCAGGGAGGCGTCCTGACCAGATGCCCGAGCCACCTCAACTGGCTCCTCTCGATGTGGAGGAGCAGTGGGTCTACTCCAAGCCCCTCCCGAATGACCGAGCTTCTCACCCTATCTCTAAGGAATCTCCTACCATCTTTACGCAGATGACATCCAACTGTACATCTCCTTTAAGCCCCATGAGATGTCTAAGCTGCAGCTGTTACACACCTGCTTAGACTCTATCA
>SSNQ01000141.1:701424-709151 GCA_006942095.1 Nothobranchius kuhntae | reverse complement strand
TTCTCCTCCAGCTTCACTGGCTGCCAGTCACCTTCAGGGTTCATTTCAAGATCCTGGTTCTGGTCTATAGGGCCTTACATGGACAAGCACCATCTTACATTGGTGATCTTCTTAGTCCCTACACCCCCAGCAGGTCCCTGAGGTCCAGTGACCAAAGCCTACTGGTTGTGCAGCACCAGGCTAAAGGTCATAGGTGACAGATCATCTGCTGCTGTGGCCCCCAGACTCTGGACCTCTCTCCCCCTGAGCCTGAGATCAGTGGACTCAGTGGTCTCCTTTAAAAAGCAGCTGAAGACTCACTTGTTCAAGCTGGCTTTTACACACACACACACACACACACACACACACACACACACACACACACACACACACACACACACAGCTCTTGGTTTGGGCCCTGAATGTCAGCTCTTAGCTCCAGGCATCTGGGCTGAGCTGGCTGCAAAGCCAGACATGGATTTGTGGGAGGGGACTAATGTACTGACGGACATCTGCCTGTGTGCTCTCCCCAAGGGGTTGAGGGTGCAGCAGAATCAATGATAAAGCTGATAAGCATGGGTAGTCCAGAAAACCCCTCTGGTGGCTTTTTCAGGCCAGTCGCAGGTGCTTCAGCAGCACCCATCGCAGCCGCTAGGGGGCACTGCTGCACCGTGTGGGAAGGCTCGACATGCACAGACAGGAATGGGAACTTCTGCATCCAAATGGGAGCAGAAAACATTTATGTGGGTTACATTCTTCAGTTTTCCCATGCTCATAAGACTTCAGCTGAAGTTGTTCAGAGAGAAATGTCCTCTCCGCTGGAAACCAGAGTTAAATCAGTCACGGGGATACAAGGCTGCATAATAAAGCTGCAATGGAGGTTCAACTAGCGAGTAGCTCTAAAGCCCACACTTCTGACAAACAGATCAACTGTGTGGAATCAGTGTGGTTCCATAATAATGAAACATGTAGTACTGTACATGGGAAGAGAAGCGTCTGCATCACACCTGGTTATCAGACTGATTATGCTGATGCTCACCGTAAATAATCCCGCAAGAGGTTCCTTCAATCTTTTATCAATCAGACCTTTGGTTGCAGAAATATACTTGCTTCATTACGGGCTAGGCCCAAGGGCACAACGGTTTCAACAGCCTGAGTACAACGTCCTCCTGAGGAAACATCTTTCTAACCTTTCTAACCCTCGCCTGTCAGATTACAGGAGATTACAGAAAACTTGTCACCAGTTTTCAGGAATGAGTAACAACACAAATAAATAATATTATTACAGCAAACAGCAGAAGTGTTTCCCATGTAGAGCTGACAGGGTGCGTGTGCAGAACACATACACACACACACACAGAGAGAGAAGGTACCTAACAGACTGAGACTTCGGCGTGGAGGACGGGGAGGCGTGGGGGGGTGTGGTGTGCATGTCCCTTGCTGCAAGATGTCCACGTCCACCAAAGAAACGGTCTCACCTAGTGACAGAGACATAAGGAAGGAACAATGACGACAGTCTTTTTGTTTGACTTTCCAAAGCTTTTGTGTGTGTGTGTGTGTGTGTGTGTGTGTGTGTGTGTGTGTGTGTGTGTGTGTGTGTGTGTGNGGGGAAGGAGAGAGAAGGTACCTAACAGACTGAGACTTCGGCGTGGAGGACGGGGAGGCGTGGGGGTGTGTGGTGTGCATGTCCCTTGCTGCAAGATGTCCACGTCCACCAAAGAAACGGTCTCACCTAGTGACAGAGACATAAGGAAGGAACAATGACAAAGTCTCTTTGTTTGACTTTCCAAAGCTTTTGTGTGTGTGTGTGTGTGTGTGTGTGTGTGTGTGTGTGTGTGTGTGTGTGTGGTCTTCAGGTCCAGTTAGCCCTTATCTCTCCGTTATTATTTGATCTTTTATCTGCTCAAATGCAAACGTGATTTTTGCACGACCTCCGCGACCTCTTGGCTGGGGCGTGTTTCTGAATGAGAACATGTTCTGAAACATTTTAACTGGTAAACTGTGGAAAGCTGTCTCCTAAAACTATACGGTTGCACACATAAAGTTTCATTATTCTCCAGGGGCCTCGTGTATCATGGAGGATGTGGCGGAGCGGGCTCTCTGGAGGGAACGTGTCCTCCGTGAGCGTTCTGACCGGATTCCTGAAGGAGATCCTTCTGGAGCTGTGCTGTGATCTGGAACTCTTGGTGGAGCGACAGATAAACCACACCAATCCGATTCCAGTCCATATTTTATTTTACAACTACCAGACCCCCCCCCCCACCCCACAACCGCCTCTGCTCCCTGATCGGACGTGTGTTGCCATGGTAACCAGACAGATTTACAGCTCCAAATAAAAGTAATTCCAAACAGGACAACCTCTTAAATATGAATGATCAGACTCTATTGTTTTATATTTGTGACGGGGACCTCTCCTCCGTCCCGAGAGCGTTTACAACCTCTGTCATGTGTTTGGTTCTGATGCACTTTGGCAGCCACTGTCTCGGTCTCGCAACAAAGTTTTCTCTGTTTTGTTTCTTTTCCAGGAAGAACCCAGGGAATCCCGTCATGAGCGCAGGACGTGGTGTGATCAAATACGGTGCATTGAAGGCGGTTCTGTATGTATGTGACAGTGTGAGTGTCCTGTCATCGTGTCCCGATAGATCATGCGCCCTGGCTACTTGGCCAAGGGGATGTCCCTTTGGCTGACTGGTTAGAGCGTATGACTCTCACCCGGGAGTCTGGGGATCGAATCCCGCCCGGGCCCTCGTTTCTCCACCTTGCCACATGTATGACAGGAGCACCTGGATACCCACAGGTGGGATTCATCATCAGACGGTTGCGGAGGTACATGCGTACGAGAAGCCACCGCATGTTTCATAAGCAGGTTTTTGACCGTTCTTACGAACTTTCTAGATTCCGTTCATAGGAAATATTACAGGAACATTTCTACGAATGTTTGATGAATGAGGCCCTGGTGTTGTAGACGTTCATAACATTAGATTTGTTTGTGTGCTCTTTGGTCGATGCTGCAAAGAGTCATCATAGCCAACCAAATTATTTAAAGAAGCATTTCTTTTGTAGCCTGGCAAGCCAGACTAAATAAATGTATTATTTAGTCTGGCCACGCTCCATTGACGGCTCTCGGTTGTGGGGCGGGTTCTACCGTTGTCTTTCAAATGATCTCCGCATTCCACTGGACAATGAATGTGACATCCTCTTGTTTCACCCTGTTGCATCATCCCACCCACCAGGCATGTAGAGTGCCCTGATTGGCCCACAAAGCGGATAAAGCTCTGTGATTTGTTCACCAAGCAGATAGAGCACTATGATTGGCCCACCATTATGGACCAATCACAGCTCTTTATGTGTTTGAAACCCCTCTAGAGAGCTGTGATTGGCTAGCCAGAGTCCTGGTAGGAGCTGCTGAGGTTCCAATGGAGCATGCCTAGACCATTCTTTGCAAAGCAAGAATTTGGTCTAGTTCACTAGGCTATTTCCTTTGGTTACTGCCCCCATTCTAGATATAATCAATCTATCCTTAGTGAATGGATAAGTACCACAGGATTTTAAGGTTGCTGTAATCAAACCTTCACTTAAGAAGCCTTCTCTGGATCCAGATGACCCAATGAATTATAGACCAATATCTAACCTTCCATTTTTATCCAAAGTCCTGGAGAAAATAGTGGCCATCCAAGTATGTGAGCATTTAAACACTAATGCTCTGTTTGAGGAATTTCAGTCTGGTTTTAGAGAGTATCACAGCACTGAAACTGCATTAGTGAGAGTTACAAATGATATTCTTATGGCCTCAGATAAGAATCTTCAATCAGTCAATCAACTTTATTTATATTAATTTGCGTGCCCGTGCACGGATTATACAAGGGGGCGTGGCATTGTAAAAGGTGTGATCGGTTGCCCAAGTGCCTTTTCATCAGGGCTGTGCTGACAGAGCTCAGGCTGAAACTTGCAAGGAGCCCAACTGTGGTGGCACGTACGTTTAGGAAGCCACTCCAGATGGTGGTGTTTAAAAACCTCCCATTAACAAGACTGCTTGTCAGTAAAAGCCATACCTCTCCTGTCCTAGCTTCCCTACATTGGCTACCTGTTAAATCCAGAATAGATGTTAAGATCCTTCTTCTCACATATAAAGCTCTTAATAATCAAGCTCCATCATACATCAGTGATCTGATTGTTCCATATGTTCCTAACCGAGCACTTCGCTCTCAGACTGCAGGTCTACTGGTGGTTCCCAGAATATCTAAAATTAGGATGGGAGGCAGATCTTTTAGCTATCAGGCTCCTCTCCTGTGGAACCAGCTCCATGCCTTAGTCCGTGAGGCAGACACTTTGTCTACTTAGGCTTAAAACATTTTTATTTGATAGGGCCTATGGTTAAAATCTGATGTTAGCCTAAATCTGGACAAGTGGGGGAGTAGAGGGAGGTGGAGTGTACAGTCAGTAAAGACGGCTCTCCCTTGCCCTGCCTCCAACATGCCTACATCTAAATAGGATAGATTATCCAGCTAGGTTTGGGCATCGTATGATTTTGAATGATTACGATTCCAATTCCTTGTTTTGCTTCTGGTTCCTATCGATTCCCGATTCCGATTATTTCAAGACACAACATGTTTTACATGAGCCAGCTAACCACAGGTCCTACTGGATGAAATAATCTTAACTTCAACATGAGTTTAAACTCTATGAACAACAACATCACCTTCATTTAGACACAAACATGTTTTGGAGACAAAAGAAGACGACTTGCAGCACAACCAGTGTGTTTGTTTCTGACCACAACCAAAGTGTGGAAGCAGCCTCTGGGATGAGAGGCTAAATGTCTCCAACATATCCAGAAACGTCCAGCTGTTTTCAGCTACAACTCTCAGGATGATCATGTCCAGGATGACTGAGAACTACACCTCCATGCTGCAGCAGCGTTCAGTCACAACAGGAAGTGAAACTTAAACGTAGCTGCTGTCAGTAACAACGTTTAGCTTCAGCTGTGTAAACTCTAATCTATTAAACTCTGTCATACTAAGGATAACGAGCATCAGAGCTAACAGGCTGTAAGGATGTGTCTCACAAACAGCCTCAACAAAAGGAAGCTGAGCTTTTAGCAGCAAAACCATCACGAAGCCTAAAGTGTCACCACCAGGTTCAAGCAACAGAGGGCTCTCTCACTTCGCTCATTCTCTCGTCTGACTGATGAGAACAGCCTGGTTAGGGTAAAGGCTGCAGTGTTTTCTGTCAGGGTGGCTGACTAACGGGCCAGGCTCAGACAACAGAGAAACAGGACGTCCTGTGGAGGTGAAGGCCGCCAGGCTGCTGAAGACAAACACAAGGAGTAAAAACACCGTTCCAACAAGTCCTTCTGGTCCCTGAGGGCCACTAACTTGCAACAGCTGGCTGGTCATTAGCTAACATGACGGGCTAGAGCCTGAGACAAGGGTGTGTTAGCCTGTGATCCGTCTTCCTGGTGAACCCAGGGTTGTTATCTCGCTCCGGTTCTGCATCACTCTGAATAAAAAGACAGTCTTTTCTTTTTGTCTGACACTTAAAAAGTACAAGAACACACTGTGGAGTGAAGCTTCAGCTGTAAAGAAACCATCAGTAACAGAAAACCTGGTGGAGGTCTCTCCCGTGTCAAACTGACAAACTCACGATGGAGAAGCAGACCTTACCGGTGAAAGCAGAGAGGGAGGCGGGGGAGAAGGCACTGTGTGCTCTGGTCAGTCTGGGCTGCCGGTGACTGCAGGAAGAAGAGAAGAATCAAAGGCCAGCTGCGGAAGAGCATCCGTGTTGAGTTTAATCCAGCATGTTTTAGTTGCCTCCCTGCTTTAACACACCTGATTTTAATCAGCAGTGATCGTCGGGCTTCTGCAGAGCCTGGTGTGCTGCTGAACAGGTGTGTTGGAGCAGAGAAACAACTAAAACACGCCCAGGAGCAGGACTAATAGCCCCTGGTTTCATCCCTGAGGCTGCTGCTGAGAATTAGTGCGAGAGAGACAGACAGAGGGGGGAGGGGGGGCAGAGAGAGAGAGAGAGAGAGAGAGAGAGAGAGAGAGAGAGAGAGAGAGAGAGAGAGAGAGAGAGAGAGAGAGAGGCTAGTTGGTAGGATGAACCTGAGGTCTGGGTCAGGTTTAAGATCGAGTCCGCCTTCATGCACAGCTGGCTGGGTCTCAGGTTCCCACCTGTCCGGGTCCTGCTCGGTACCCGCCTCATCCACCAGACTCCCTGCAGAGGAGACTGAAAACGCCACCGAGGGCCTCTTGTCCAGAAGGTGACTGGAGCCGCTGCAACTTTTAGTTCGGAACAGTTTACTGAGTCTGACCTTTAACGAGCCCCTTTTGGACTTCCCACAAACCCGGAGAGTCTTTTCTCCACCTGCACGACCAGTGGGAGTCCGCGGCGCACTGGCGCACCGCTCGGACCGCCGTCTGGGTGTTGATGCCGGGGTAGGGTCTGGGCTTGTGACCCTGGGTGAGTGTTGGACAGGTGTAGGTAGCTTGGTCAACACAGGAGGAGCGACGTCCTCTGGACACACCTGTGGGCAGAGCTGCGCCGCGTTCCCCGCGGCAGCCACCTGCCTCCTCAGCTCCACCTGGAAGCTGCTGATGGAGAAGTTTCCGGACATCTTCTGAGCTATTTCCCGTTTTCTTTGGAGTAAAAACTCGTGACGCACGTGCTCGTCCTCCGTGTCGTCCCCCGGACACTCATCCATGGCCAAGCCGTCATCGTCCCCGCTCCCCAGTCCCTCCAGCACCAACAACGCATCGCTGGTCTCTGTCGGCTCGTCTCCGGAGTCTCCCCCTCCACACACCGATCCGTGCGCGCTCTGACACGAGCACTGCATCATCTTGGGTACAGCACCGAGCCCCAGCTCTCCGAACCTCCGGGCTAGCTCAAACACGGCTCCCTCTCGGTCCCCGGTGATCACAGCCAGTGGGCTGGATCCCTCCGACAGAACGGGCCACTCCGGCGGGTCGGACATGACCCGATGCCCGTGGCACAGCTCTGCAGCTGCCTGGACCTCCGGAGGATGTGCTGGCCATCGCTGATCCAGCGGGCTCTGGTGCTGCTGAGCGCCTCTGAGGCTCGGAGTGCGGCTCGGGCCAGCCGGGCCCGGGCTCCGGTCCATCCCTTTCATCGGCTGATTCAGGCGCTCCAAATCTAAAATCCCCTCTCCGCTTCGCATCAGATTGGAGAAGACGAGCAGCTGAGGCCGTAAACCGGGACTGGGGGCGAAGTCAAAGCCCGGGGCCTCCACCGAGCTCAGCATCTGAGGACCACCGAACACCGGAGCTCGGTCCTCTATCATCCCGGTGTCAGGTGCAGCCGTGGTCCCCCGGCTCGGCCGCTCTTTGTTCTTGAGACTGCTGGGATGCTCGAGGCCCACGGGCAGATCTCGGCTGTTATCCAAAACCGCTTTGACGCCGCCGGGAGCCAGAGCTTCCCTCCCCAGCCCTGCCACCACTCCTCCCAGGGACAGAGTCCCGTTTTCTGCGTCCGAGCGGCCGTCCTCAGCCGCGGAAACCAGGCGCATCAACAAGAAGTCGGGCGACATCTCTTGCGCGTTGTTCATAATGACTAGACAAGATCACAACAGGAGAACCATTGGGCTGTGTGAGGCCGTCCGCGGTGATGTTGTCCTTAATAAAGAAAGGGCCGAGCCTCTGCTGCCTCCCATGTAGCCTGGATGTGCGCTGAGAGCAAAAACACCAAAACAAACAAACAAAAAAGATAAATAAGGAAGCAGCGCTGCGTCA
>SSNQ01000141.1:681424-698924 GCA_006942095.1 Nothobranchius kuhntae | reverse complement strand
TCCACAAAGTCATAACCAAACTGACCTTTAAACTTGTCGCCTGTGTGATGCACAAGATTTTGAGACTGATGGATCCAGCAAATAAAATGCTCCAGGCTGAAAGAACAGACCTCATCACAGCAGTTCAGCTTGTCAAACTCATCAAAAGTACGTCTGCTTGCATTGAAAATCTAAGGTCCGACGAAGAGTTTACAAAACTTTGGACCGACAGTTTGGACGAGACCACCGTTCCATTCCTCATGAAAGACCCATCGGGCACCCGCATCTCTGCAGCACTACATGGTGGAGGAGACACTTGTTCATCATGAGCAGGATAACGAAGAGGAGGCCAAAAGGATTCTTTCTCCATTACAGTCTCTATTCTCGACAGATGACTGTTTGCTTCAGGCAACAGAATCATGAGCACATGGAGGCTCTGAAAGCGCTAGACCCTGACAGCTGGTCGTTTTTGGACCTTGAGAAGGTGGGTCTAACAAAAACAGAGATGAATGAGTGGGAATTCGCCATTGCTCGTCCGTATTTTGGATGTGCTGTCCATGGTGCTGGAAAACCGACTATTGGTCAGCCTCTCTCGACCTACACCTGGATTCCATGCCTGTGGTCCGTAGAGCGTTCAAACTTTCTTTGACATTCAGGGCCTCCACAGCTATATGTATGAAACTCATTTTCTACACTGAGGAATGTGTATTCTGAACACAGACGCAAAGAAAATTGAACCAAGCTGGCTTTTGAAAAGGAACTCACAAGACAATTTAAACTCGAGTGGAAAGATGGCCTCCGGCGGAGATTTCACTCATCAGCCATGAGAAAACTCGAACTCTTCTGAATAAAGGTGGGATAGAATACCGTTAAAATATAAGTTGACTGAAGGACTATCTCTTCTCTTGATAAGAAGTTTTGTTATTATCAGAAGCGTTTTTAGTGACTGATGGAATAACTCGAAGTTTGCCGTTGTGAGTTGATGTTTCTGATTTTAGTTGGTGCACGTTTAATGTCTGAAAACAGATCCTCCGGAAAAAAACTCAAACTGTGAATATTACAATGTATGTGATGGCGTTTTCATGATGTTTCTGAATGCACGGGAAAATAAACGTTTCTTTAGGGAATTACATAGCGTAACGTCATTGATCAGAGTAACGGCAGCCCCCTCATTATATATCTCATGCCCCCTTTTTGGCCTGCTGAAGTCGGGCCTGGATCAGAGATGTAGGAAATGAATTTAATGCAACATGACCATTGAGACTGCAGTTGATTTCAGAAACATAAGATCGTAATAAGTACCACAAAGGAAATGACTTGGGTCAGATGTGAATAAATCCGATCTGTGCTGTTCAGACTGAGGAAATAGCATTTGACATGGAACGACATCCTCAGAAACAATGTGTGAGCATTTTAAAGTCCTGTAACTTTACCTAGTGCCACTAGATGGCAGCACAGCTGATGTGTTCGAGGCCGGAGTCATGTATCAGTAGAGAATGTTTCAAAGTGATTCATGAGGCTTCAGTGGCACACCACTACTAGCAGCCACAGCAAAAACGCTGGCCAGAACATATCTCATACACAAGGCGCTGGGACCAGAGCTTACAATGTGAATCACTAAACAGTGGAGCGGCTCAGGGGTCCGATTCCTTTGACCAACCTCCTCACCTACGGTGCCAATACGACACAACAAGCAATACCACATTTGCAACCATAAACAAAGTAATAACTAAGAACAACATTACCCCCAAAATAAACATGCATGAATACCCCAAAATAGAACAAACTAACTAAAAACATGACTACCCATAATGCACCTCACCCACTGCAGCTGAAGAAGCAGAGGAAGAAGAAGGCGGAGCTTACCAGAGTACTTTTTACACTGTTTTGGAGGAACTTTCATCAACACTGGAGTATAAAGTAAATGTAATTCCAAAACAACATATAAAGAGTACTTTTAAACAAATCTGTTTTAGGGTAGAGTACCTTCTCTACCCTAGGAGTTTAAGTATCACGGGGTCTTGTTCACAAGTGAGGGAAAGATGCAGCGTGAGATCAGCGTTGTACCGGTCTGTCAGTTCGTCTGCATGCGTCAGGGTAATTCTTTCTATTCTTTCTCCGTCAAAATAAACGGTCAAATACGGGAACTGTCCGGTCAACACAACACAAGCCCTGTTTTTAACTGTTCTGTTTTCTTGTGAAAATTGTTGCAAAGAGATATAATTTAACTTGATTACCACCAGAGCCAGGCGCACTGCGCCGTTATCTCCGTCACTGTAAATGAGGGAAAAACAAAATGATCGGATCCTTTTCTGACCTTCCCCACCTACAAAGTTTAATTACAACAATCAAACGTGACAGAGCCTGGATTTGTATTCTGAACAGTCTAAACATGTTTTAAAAAGAAACGTATGACAAAAGTGGCACCTGCTCAGTAAAACCACCAACAGGGTGAAAAATATCTAAATATTGTCGGCAGAGACAGGCTACAACTTCTGGATCCACTTTATATAAATCGTTTTATTGATTATCTTCTTATGAAAGATAACTTTGACGTACACGAGCGACCGGTACCGGTTGCTGTCACCTGTTGTGATTGGTTAAAGCAGCTCTCTGCTGTCTGAGGGTAGGCCCCGCCCACAACGCCGCGGCTGCTGTGGCTCCCAGTGTTTTCTTTACTGTGGGAAACAGGTAATAATGGCTCTTTGATGGGAACAGGTTGCCGACCCCTGGGCTAAGTCATCTCATTATCGATGTCCTTTTAATGTAGCATTTCATCAGGTTTTTATAATTAAGTGCGTGTTGTGTGTAAACAAAATTTGAAGTGGGATTTGTGTTGTAGGGCTTAAAATGGATTTTTTGAGATGCTTACCAACTCTGTACAGGAAGTAGAAATTGGTGTCCCTATAGTTCATCAAAAAACTTGTTTGGGAAAAATGTCCCTGCAGTTTACCCTTAACGGCTTGTATCATGATTTGTAACACCTCCCAGACCAAAGATAGGTACAATATAAGATAAAATATTCTCATAAACACTGCAGAGACGTCATTATTTATGAAATATAAGTTATTTTCCTGAGCCATTACTTCAGCCAAGATATAGGATGCATGGGCAAAGCGCTGAGAATCGGCTTGTTATGAGCGCTAAACATTATTTTGCCACTTCCGTGCGGAGCGGTAGGGAAACACATTTCAAACACGGAACCGAGTCTGGCTACGGAACCGGGCAGAATTCTGATGATGTCACACCGGTGCGCGAAGGTGCGGGTTCCAACCCACAGGAGAGGAGGGAGAGAGGAAGTACGAGTGGATCACAGGGACTGAACTGATGTTTTTGAGCAAAACTGCGGTAAAAATGGCTGTTTGTCCTCATTATCAAAAGTGTGAGAATTGACCCGAAAGACCTCGAGGCAGTGTCCTCATTTAAAGATAGGACACCACAGAGGTGAGTGATGTCCAAAGACTCCTTGGCTTCTTAAGCTTTTACCGGTTTTATAGCCAAGATTTTTCCTGTATAGCGAGGTCTCTGTATGAGCTGTTGAAAACAAAACCTGTAAATTCAGGGGCACCAGGATGTAGAGTGAAAGCCAGGGAACAACAACTTCCCGCCAACACCCCTGTAGAGTGGACAAAAGTGCACCAGAAAACCCTGGAACGGCTAGTGGATATGCTCATGGCCCCACCTGTATTGCGATACCCTGACTTCAACTCATCTTTTGTGCTCCACACAGACGCTTCTGAAAAAGGCCTTGGAGCCATTCTTTACCAACAACAGGAAGGAATTAATTTGATTAACTGAGTGTCGTCAGCATAACAGTGGAAGTTTATCCCATGCCGTCTAATTATATTACTAATTGGGAGCATATATATAGTAAAAATAATTGGTCCAAGCACTGAACCCTGTGGTACTCCACAAGAAACCTTGGAGTATGAAGATTTGTCATGTACATTTACAAAATTAAATCTATCAGACAGGTAGGATTTAAACCAGCCTAGCACTGTTCCTTTGATCCCTGCAAAATGTTCAAGCCTTTTTGAAAGAACATTGTGATCAACTGTGTCAAAAGCAGCACTGAGATCTAACAAAACTAGAACAGACACAAGATTCTTATCTGAGGCCATGAGAATATCATTTTAACTCTCACTAATGCAGTTTCAGTGCTGTGATACTCTCTAAAACCAGACTGAAATTCCTCAAACAGATCATTAGTGTTTGAAGGGAGTTTTCCTCTCCACTGTCGCTTTATGCTTGCTTAGTATGAGGATTGCTGTATAGCCACTGACACTAGTCAGTGACTTGATGCAATTTGCTGGGTTCCTTATATGGGAAACATTATTTCTGATTGGCTTAATGAACTGACCTGAATTGGAATGTTTATTATGTGAAGTGCCTTGAGACGACTCCTGTCGTGATTTGGCGCTATATAAATAAACTTGAATTGAATTGAATGCTGACATACTTGGATGGCCACTATTTTCTCCAGGACTTTGGATAAAAATGGAAGGTTAGATATTGGTCTATAATTCATTGGGTCATCTGGATCCAGAGAAGGCTTCTTAAGTAAAGGTTTGATTACAGCAACCTTAAAATCTTGTGGTACATATCCATTTACTAAGGATAGATTGATTATATCTAGAATGGGGGCAGTAACCAAAGGAAATGCATCTTTAAATAATTTGGTTGGGATTGGATCTAAAATGCAAGTTGAAGGTTTAGATGAAGCTAATATTTTTGATAGCTCTGAAAGCTCAACTGCATCAAAACGGTTCAAGCACAGATGAGGTTCTACAGTCACCTCTGATGCTGCCTCACTTACTGAGAAAGAAGAAATCGCATTAGGGAGGATGCTAATGATTTTGTTTCTAATATAATTTATTTTAGTTGTGGAAATTCCCATAAAGTTGTTGCTGCTGAGGGCTAAGGGAATAGATGGATCAGAGCTATGATTCTGTGTAAGTTTGGCAACTGTACTGCAAATAAATTTTGGATTATTCTTATTCTCTTCAATTAGCGATGAAAAATAAGCAGTTCTAGCTTGTCGAAGCTTCTTTTTATAATGCACAAGACTATTTTTCCAGGATAAGTACGTCTCCTCCTGGTGTGTAGAGCACCATGTTCTCTCCAATTTCCTAGAGTTTTGTTTTAAAGCTCGTAAATGAGAATTAAACCAGGGAGCCAACTTCCTGTCCCTAATTACCTTCGTTTTTAAAGGGGCAACATCATCTAATGCCACACATAAAGAAGAAGTAACATTATGAATGAAGGCATCAATTTTTGAGGGGCTAGAAATGAAAATATTGCCCACTGCTACATTCCTCTGAGATGCTGAGGACAGAAAAGATGGAACAGTTAATTTAAAAGACGCAACTGCGTTGTCAGATAGAGACCGACTATAGTGAAATTTACTTTCATGTCTCGAGAACTCAGTTATAAAAAACTCAAAGATTATCAAAAAGTGGTCCGAGGGGACTGGATTATGTGGAAATATCGTTATTTCCTCACACTCTATGCCATAAGTCAGCACAAGGTCTAATGTATGATGGCAGGAGTGGGCGGAGCTATGTATTCTTTGGGTAAAACCAATTGAGTCTAGGTTATTACTAAAGGCTACATTGAGGCAATCATTTTCAATGTCCACATGAATATTAAAATCCCCCACTACAATGACCTTATCACCAAATCAGAGATCTGATCCAAAAACTCAGAGTAAGGGCCTGGTGGACGATACAAAACTACAAACAAGAGTGGTTATACAGTTTTGCAATTTGGATTAGGAAAACTAAGAATAAGATGTTCAAAAGAACTGTAACTATTATTCTGTAAGGGATTGATTAATAGGTCAGAATAAAAAATGGTTACACTTGCTGAATCGAGTTAATTCCAGACCTGTTGATCATAAAAATCTGGTCTGGATTACACCTCAATCTGTGTGTGTGAAACCAAGCTAAAGGCCTGTTACCTTCTCTTATCATGTTTGTGTGTGTGTGTGTCCAGGCGGCCTTCTAGCCCCCTGAACTGTGATGTCGTAAATTAGTGATGTGCCTTCACTCTACTGATATGGTCAAATGATTCATGTTGTGGATATAACCTGTTTTGACCTGAACAGATGTTGGGAGTAAGTTGGTATGTTATCTTTTATCCTCTGTGGAGTTGGTCAAGATGCTATAAACATATAAATAAGACATCTTGTCCAGCAAACGCCGAAGATGCCCATTTGACCCTGGGCAAAAGAAAAGGGGGGGGGGGGGGGGGGGGGAATCATGAGCCACGCCCCCCTCTACTGACCAATGGCTATGAGAGGAGGTGATGTAATCCCAATGGAGAAGAAAGGGAGCCTGTGGGAGGCGCTGAGATGAGAAAGATCATGTGACCAGAAGTGACCAGACATTGAGCTTCATGGGCAGGGAGTGTTGCCATGGAGATGCAACCCCTGAAGAATGCAGAGGGGAGGGGGACAGAGTGAATAAAAGAGAGTTGCTGAGTCTGTGGGAACAAAATTGCCTTTGATGGGAAGAGTTTGTGAGGCACAGAGATGGAAAGAAGGAAGCTTTTGCTTTGAGCTTTTTGTCTGTGATAATCTGACCTAGTATCATTTTTGGAGAGCTTATTCGGGTCAACTTTGCTATAACTCGGTTTATCCCGGAATCTCCGCTTCCGGTCAGCAACAAGATGGCGCCTGTGCTTGGCTTAGCCGCGGTCACCGGCCACTTTTTCAAACTTTTCTCCACTAACCTTCTCTTTTCCACCTTGCTCCTGTCTGCGATCCTCTTCAGTAGTGTCCCTGCTACCATCTCCTATGATCGCCAGACTCTTTTGTCCTTCCGTTCGTTCACGATCGCCCAAGATGCACCGAGGACGTACCATCCTGTTTGTTTACCTGAGTGGCGCACTGGCCCGGAGCCAAACTACGGTCCCGAGCTGCGCGCCTCCAGCAATGTTTGTCCGGTCCTGGGAAAACGTCAGAGGAAAAGAGGTAAACGAGCAGGAATCCAGGTGAGAATAAGACTTCTCTTAAAGCGTGGTTTATCTAGTAAACATTGGCGTGATCTTCTAGATTCTTGTCCTTTGTTTGGTGACCTGAGCGCCACTTCCGCATTCCCGCCAGGCCGCTTTTGAATGCGGTTCATCCGTCCAAGTTTTTTAAGGTCGGTTTATCCTCATTCCTCAGTGATTTCTCCTCCTGTTCCCTCCATAAGTGGTTTTTATAAACACCGTGGATCTAACCCTGCTAATTTACGTCCACTAACTCCAGCTGTTTCTGTAGTTTCTGATTCCTCCTCACTCAGCATGGCCCTATTGAACACCTGCTCTGTTAACAATAAGACCTTCCTGCTCAGTGATCTAATTCTCTCTAAAAACCTGGATTTTCTGCTTCTGACTGAAGTTTGGCAGCAAACATCTGATTATTCTGCTCTGATTGAACTCTGCCCGAGTGGTTATTCTTTTCTTAGCCAGCCCCGGGGTTTTGGTCGTGGTGGAGGCCTAGCTGTTGTTTTCAGAGACCATCTTCCATGTAGCTCTACAACCTCTGGTCACTTTGCTTCATTTGAACTGCAGCTGATTAAAGTCGGGCATAAGGACCCGTTCTACTGTGCTGTGGTTTATCGTCCACCTGGTCCAAACAGTTCTTTCCTTCAGGAGTTTAGTGACTTTCTATCCTCCACTGTGAAGCTGTCCAGACTGGTGATTGTTGGTGACTTTAACATCCACGTTGATGATCCATCTGATCACTTTGCCATGAATTTCTCCAGCCTTATGGACTCCTTCGGCTTTACCCAATTTCTAAATGCTTTTTTAATATTTTTACATTTTTTGTTTTTGTGAAGCGCCTCATGATTTTTATCTTGAGAGGCGCTATAGAAATGATATTTTCTTCTTCTTCTCCTTTCTTGGTAGAGTTGTTTCACTTTTTAACGTGCTTTGTCGGGGTTTCATTTGGATTATTATTCTTTTTTCATCTGTGTGAAATAAAACCTAGTTCCTCGGATTTGTGGAATGAAAAAAGGATTTACGAGTGGGGTCTCCTCCTGTCAGTAACCAAGCAAAGGTGAGATGCTGGTTGTAAATGCCATCCCTAGGCGTTATTGATATAAGTCGTTTCCTCCATCCTCAGCTACAGGTAAAGTCAGTTGTCTCCTCAGCATAAAAGGAACTGCTGGCAAGGGTCTTAACCTGAAGTGTACATAAGCTTCATGGACTGAGGGTGTGTGTAGGTGTGTTTGAGCCTCCTTATTTCTACTTAAAGATATATTGGTCAGAATTAGAAGCCCTGGGTAATTTGGTGATTGCTAATCAACTCTCTACAAAGTAAGGCTGTTTGTTGGTAACTAGATGCCACGCTCACTACACCGATNCTTCTTCTTCTTCTTCTTCTTCTTCTTCTTCTTCTTCTTCTTCTTCTTCTTTATTGGCAGAGTTGTTTCACTTTTTAACCTGCTTTGTCGGGTTTCATTTGGATTATTATTCTTTTTTCATCTGTGTGAAATAAAACCTAGTTCCTCGGATTTGTGGAATGAAAAAAGGATTTACGAGTGGGGTCTCCTCCTGTCAGTAACCAAGCAAAGGTGAGATGCTGGTTGTAAATGCCATCCCTAGGCGTTATTGATATAAGTCGTTTCCTCCATCCTCAGCTACAGGTAAAGTCAGTTGTCTCCTCAGCATAAAAGGAACTGCTGGCAAGGGTCTTAACCTGAAGTGTACATAAGCTTCATGGACTGAGGGTGTGTGTAGGTGTGTTTGAGCCTCCTTATTTCTACTTAAAGATATATTGGTCAGAATTAGAAGCCCTGGGTAATTTGGTGATTGCTAATCAACTCTCTACAAAGTAAGGCTGTTTGTTGGTAACTAGATGCCACGCTCACTACACCGATTACAAGCCAAACCCTAAGAACTGAATAACATTTAGAGGAGTGGAGCTAGCCTGGTAAATTGGCTTGTAACACCACTCCTCCTCCTCGCCCTGTACTTGGAGCAATATGATGATTTAAATAATTAGAAGGAGCCGACCCATTTAAGCTAACATAGTCCTCTTGCTGCAGCCAGGATTCTGTGAGAGAGAGCAAAGAAATGTGATTACCACAAATCAAGTCATTAACTAACAGTCTTAGAAAAAATAGTTCAACAACCCACATTTAATTTTTCTAGTTTTCTGCTCAGTTGAATTTGTTCAAATATTTATGAGATTTCCATGATTTGCTTTATTAAGCCTGATATTTAATCTGTGTGGTTTTGGCTGTGGGCAGGACACTGTCTCTATGGGGTAGTGGGTGGGTAACAGTACAGAAGCTGCAGAGGGGTGGGTTAAACTACGACTCTGCTTCCTGGTCTGGACCCTGGGTTGTCATGGAGGACTAATAAAACTGGCCATGTTCCTAGAAAGAAGAGCTGCACCATCCAAAGAGGGATGGATGCCGTCTCTCCGCATCAGACCAGGTTTTCCCCAAAAAGTTTTCCAATTATCAATGTAGCCCACGTTGTTTTCAGGACACCACCTAAACAGCCAGCGGTTGAAGGACAGCATGCGGCTAAACATGTCGTCACTGGTCCGAAGATACCAGGCTTTTTACAATCTAGTCCAAGTCAGTACAGATTCATGCATGCGTCTGGAGGAGATCCCAGCCCAATCCAATCTCCCCCGACTCATGCCCGAAGCATGCTTTTTATCCTTTGGGGAAACTGTCCACTCCCATATGGGGAGTTGAGATGAGAATTTGCTTCTCCTCAGAGTAGCTAACTAGTGGCTCGTGGTATCATTATCTTTGGAACTGAGGCTCATTCTCTTCCATAAACGGTGAGTGTTCTGCACAAACCGAGTCTTTCTGCATCAGAGTTGCTGTTGCGGCCAGAGCTGATCATCTGGCCTTGTGTGGTAAACAGCTTCTGCATCTGCAGCATTATTAGAGACATCACATTAGGTCAGGAAAGAAACAGAGTCCTGCTTGCTGTCTGCATGTGCCTCTGAGGTCAAAGGTTATCCTGAGAGGTAAACAATGTCCTCCTGTTGTCATACCAGACTAAAATGCTTCCTGTGGCTCACATTATCCTTGTTATTCTAAACCAAATACAGAAATGCAATATTATACGATGTTATTTCATGTATATTGTTTATAGCAGACACTACAAGAGGATGTGAAGAGAATTAGAAAAAGCTAAATTTAGTTACTAAAACAATGTTTTAAGTGCTTACTTGATTTGTAAATCCTCTTCTATAAGAAGTAAACATGTGGTGTTTGATGAACGATCTGAGCTGCATTTCCCTAACATGTTCTTTTCATCTTGCTCATCCATGCTCCATCTTTTTCTCTTCTTTCTTTGTTCAGTAGCGACAAACCACAGCACAAGTCATCACTTAGCTTTTTTCATGCTTCTCATGCAGCATGTCTCACATAATCAGACGTTGGTGTGTGTTTACACACTAGTGGTGTTTTCTTGGTCACACTTCTGCACAAAAACACAGACCTGGATTTACTGGAGACAATTGAAATTCTTGTTTTGCATTGTCTAAATTATGCTTTGCTCTGCTCATGCTTGCTTTTATTAGAGAGAATTATTGCAGGAAAACAGCATCTCCATCTACTTTCCAGTAGGAGGGGTTAATCCACCCATCCATCCATCAGGGTGAGTCCTGCTCTTGATGGATGCCCAAATGCAGAAGAGCTTAGCCTAATGCTCCTCGCTGTCTGACTGCATCATCCTCTCCTCTGTGTAGTCACACACACATAACAGATGGACCACTCTCATCACCTTTCAGCACTGGTGAGCATCCTCATAAGAGTGAGTGAATGAAGGGAGTGGAAGGGATGATGGGAGAGAGAAACGGCGAGGTGGGGCTAGCCGTGCATCACAAGTTGCTGTCAGATCAGCTAGAGGCTCTTTAGAGCAACGGAAGAGCAGAAGGCAGATGGAAAAAGGAAAGAAATGGGGAAAATCTGAGGAATTTGTCCTACTTCCTCACAACGCTCAGCTCTTTTTTCACCTTCCCCTGCGAATCTCCTTAAAACTTTGAGGCTTTCCTCCTTTCTTTACCTTTCTGTTGGTTTTTCTTTTCTTTTTCTTTTTGCTTGGACACATTCAGTTTGCTTTGCTTGAACTAATTAAGCAGCATCAGATCCTGAATGGACAATGAGAGATGTAACGGACTCTGTCCTGGCTGGTCACTTCATCCCATCGTCGTCGAGGTTTTATGCTGCTGAATGTGTGCATGCATGAGCAGTGATAACGTCTTGCACGGAGCTGTGTTGACCACACATGGAGCTGTGCTCTTCCAGTGGGAGCTGGAGCGCCACGGACCATACGGCCTCCTCCTCCAGGACTCCTGGTGCTGCTGAGGTGCCTCACTGAGCAAAAGAAGCTTCCTAAACTGCTGTCAGCTGTTGGCCTTTTTGTTCGTTTTCTTCTCTTTTCTAGAGAATCACAATGAGTCCTGATCTGCTTCTTCTCCTGTTACTTACACCCCTACTGAGGGCACAAGTGACTCCCGATCTTTCATTGGTGGTAACTGGAAAGACATCTAACAGCAATGATTCTTCAACCAATGGCACGAGTCCTTCAGAAACGTTTCCCACACAGTTTGCAGGGACACCTTCAGAAGCTCCCATGGAACGGGAAGATGATTGGTCTCCAGCAGAGGCCTTTTTATACACCGGAGATCCTTCCACTCTGAAAATGGCTCGGTGCTCACGAGCGTACAGCACTCAGGGACAGACTGGATCTCTGCCGAGCAACTTTGTTGGTCCCCTCCGACCAGCTCTCGATGCTCTGACCAATACTGCAAATTTTCTCAACATGGTCTTCCAAGCCAGTGACCTGAGGGAGAGTACGGTGCAAGAGGATATGGAGTGGTACCATGCCCTGGTCCGTGCCCTCCTGGAGGCTGACACACTCATTCAGCGGGCTTTGCTCACCTTTGATGCTGAGCCGACTGCCCAGGCACCACAACTAGTGCTTCGTGCAACACGCAACCCAACCGCTAAGCCACAAGCCATTATGCTCCAGGACTTATCCAAGTCTTGGGAGAGCCTCCACCCTCCAGCCCCAGCTCCTGATGATAGCTGGTTTCGAAGCTTAAAATTTCCAGAGTCCTATCAGCAGGCAGCTGACCTGTCCAAGCGGGTGCTCCTTAACGACCTCAACACCTTAGACACTCCCAAGTGGAGTCAAGGTGACAGTTATGTGACCAATCACAGTGGAATACGCTGGGCCAGAGCCCCATTTCTGGACTGCAAGGAAGGACGCTTTGTCCCTGGCTGGGTCCTCACCCTGTCCACCTCCTTCTATGGTCTCAAACCAGATCTGACTCCAGAGTTCAGGTCAGGACTTGCACATCATCACTCATAAATGCATAGCTCAATGTAGACCTGACAACATAATACAAATTCAGTGACTGCCTCACACTGGTGATACTATCACCTTTATTTTTAAAGCCTTTTTCAGCAGCCCTCCTACACTGACCAAAGTGATGTACACTACAAAACTAGTTAAGCAACAATGCAGCAATTAAATAACATAAAAATAGAATTAAATAAAGTGTGCAGGTGAAGTAAAAACTCTAAATAAATCTAAAGGAGAACAATGTAAAAAGTCAACACTACCAATGTCAGGAGAAAACCGAATCACAAAAAAAAATAAAAAAGATTTCAGGTATTTTTTAAAGTTAGCTGATTTTGGAGCTGGTCTGACTGTTATTTGGATAAGGGGTGTGACGGTACACCTAAAATCCTGGTCTCGTACATACCTCGGCTTCACTGTTCAGTTCATCTTTGGTACAGTGGGGGAATAAGGCAATGTTGCACATAACACCCTCTGTGTGGGTGAATTGCTCATTTTCGGCTTATAGCAGTTAAACAGGACGCAAAACCAGAGCCGGACTGCCCAGAGTAGCAGGCGGGATGCGCTGCCAGCTGCTAAACTTATTTAAGGAGTTGTACAACATTCTATGTTTAGAGGCTGGTTCTGCTGGGAGATGTTTCGATGATGGAACTGTTTTCCGTGAACGCAGCCTGTTCTCTGTCAGCCGGCAGACCAACGAATGTGGGTGGAGCCATCCTAGAGAGGAGTGTGACGAGGTTCAGGTCGAGTTCTGTAGAGGACGGTTTTTCCTGGAATGTTGGTGGTTCTTAACAGCATATTATATTATATTATATTATATTATATTATATTATATTATATTATATTATATTATATTATATTATATTATATTATATTATATTATATTATATTATATTATATTATATTATATTATTTTCTCCCCCTACTCATCCTTCTCGATCTTAGTGCAGCATTCGACACCATCTCTCACTCAACCCTTCTAAACAGATTAGCTTCCCTTGGTATCAGCCACACTGCTCTTGCCTGGTTCTCCTCAATCACATGATAATAAATCACAGTGCATTTAGTGGCAACGACAGCCTTGAGACATGTGTTGAACGTGCCCAAGTCCATACTTATGAGAGCACCATGTGAGCACCTGTGTGTGTACACGCGCTTGTTTATGTAAGGTTTCTCTATAGGAGCGTCCAATAGAGAGTGTGAGGGACCACAGATCTGCCCCCCAAAGATGTGTAGGAGATGGAGGGAGCTCCAAGTCCCAGAATTCCAGGCGCTGCCCCAGAGCACAGGAACCCCAAGGAGACTGCAACCAGAAAGGCCCCCGCCCCCCTCGAGAGGCACAGAGGATTGCCCCGGGGGGCCACAACCAGCAGCCGGCAGAGTCCCGGGAGATCTCAGCGGCAAGCCCACAGGCCCGCCCACAGCCCCTAGCCGGCCGAGCCCGGGACTCAGCGCCCCAGGACCCAGGGGGACCACCCCCGCCAGGGACCCAGCAGAGCCCAGGGACCCGGACCCCACCAGGCAGCAACTGGGATTGATCAGGCAGACGCCAAAAATCTTAAACCCCCTGACCCGGGAGCCACGAACACTCAGGCAGACCAAGGCACCGCACTCCACACCAGGTGTGGCAGGGGGAGGGGAGACAAAGATCTATATCATCAAAAGAAGTCCCAGGAGAAGGGAGGAGTCAAAGGTTCCCAGAGTTTGACCCTTTCTGCTGGGGTTCTGATGAGCAGGCTCTCCCACCCAACGCTGAGCACAGCAACCCACCACCCCAGACCCCAACCAGACAGCCAGATCTCCCTCCTAGCCTCCAGCCCCAGGAAACCAAGCGATAACAGAGGTGTGCTAAGACACCCTAGTCTCCCTCCGCCTGCTCCAATATAGTGTTAGTGTGTGTTGATGAGGTGTATTCCAAGGCTGTGCTGAGTGGGCAGTGCGGGCATTGTCTGGCCTATGCCAGTTGATGCCACCACATCACCACATTACCCCACTTGCACCCACAGCCCTCGGTGTCTAAGTACAGTTTAAAATTGGAAGTGGGCACCGGCACTCGGGATGAGGCTGAGAAATCCCCCTGCCAAATGCAGTTGCATGTGCTCTCTCCCAAGGCCCTAAGTGTGTGTTTGCATGGAATGTTGTCGGTGGAAGTGTTTAAGGTGCAAATAAAATTGGGGGGCAGGTTGCCACAGGAATGCGGAAATGGGGTCCATACCTGCACCCCCTGACTTGTCCACCCCCCAAGGTCCTATGTGCATGTTTGTGTGATGATGTGAGGGAGCAGGAGGAGAAAAATATTTGGGGATAGGGAGGAATGGCTGGTTGGGCTTAGCCCTCCAGGGAGCCAGCTCCCCCACTGGCCCCAAAAGGCACCTCTGTTGTCAAAATGCCACCCAGGGCATGGAGACCCCAGCCCATCTTGCCAGGGCCCAAAGCAGCAGCATTGCAGAGCCTCACAGAGTCTGAGGGCACCAACCCAGCCCCACCCCAGCAGAATATCTACACCCATCCTTGCATTTGCACAACTTCCAGAATATATAAGGCATAGGGCATCCAGGTAAGGTTGGGTCCTCCCCCTCCTGGACCTCCCCCTCCCCTGTGATGGGACAACAGAGGAGCCAAGGTCTACTTGAGTCACTGCTGCATGTTCCTTCCTTCTTCCCGGCAGCATAAATGTCAGGACACGACCCCCAAGGCCCCCCCCAGATCCCCACACGGGGCCGGCCACCCCCACACTCCAAGCCCCCAGGCCCCCACCCAGACCCGCCCAGGGGCAATGCAGCTGCCATGCAGCGACCCATGGCTGCCACCAAGACCTCCAAGGGGCCCTACTCACAACCTCCAGTAGTCCACCACCCAAGGCAACCCAAGCACCTCCAGAGGGGGGCAACAGCCCCCCAGTCCCAGACACCCCCAGTGAACCCACCTCCAGGAAACATCCATATACTCCAAACTCAGACTGAAGTCCAGTGTCACGTACCCACAGTCAGTGATGGTCTGGGGTGCCATGTCAGCTGCTGGTGTTGGTCCACTGTGTTTTATCAAGGGCAGGGTCCATGCAGCTAGCTATCAGGAGATTTTGGAGCACTTCATGCTTCCATCTGCTGAAAAACTTTATGGAGATGAAGATTTCATTTTTCAGCATGACCTGGCACCTGCTCACAGTGCCAACACCACTGCTAAATGGTTTACTGACCATGGTATGACCTGAACCCCGTAGAGAACCTGTGGGATATTGTGAAGAGAAAGTTGAGAGACGCCAGACCCAACACTCTGGATGAGCTTAAGGCCGCTATCGAAGCATCCTGGGCCTCCAGAACACCTCAGCAGTGCCACAGGCTGATCGCCTCCATGCCACGCCGCACTGAAGCAGTCATTTCTGCTAAAGGATTCCCGACCAAGTACTGAGTGCATAACTGAACATAATTATTAGAAGGTTGAATTTTTTGTATTAAAAACACTTTTCTCTTATTGGTCGGATGAAATATGCTAATTATTTGAGATAGGAGTTTTGGGTTTTCATGAGCTGTACGCCAAAATCATCAATATTAGAAACAATAAAAGGCTTGAACTACTTCAGTTGTGTGTAATGACTCNGGTGTTGGTCCACTGTGTTTTATCAAGGGCAGGGTCCATGCAGCTAGCTATCAGGAGATTTTGGAGCACTTCATGCTTCCATCTGCTGAAAAACTTTATGGAGATGAAGATTTCATTTTTCAGCATGACCTGGCACCTGCTCACAGTGCCAACACCACTGCTAAATGGTTTACTGACCATGGTATGACCTGAACCCCGTAGAGAACCTGTGGGATATTGTGAAGAGAAAGTTGAGAGACGCCAGACCCAACACTCTGGATGAGCTTAAGGCCGCTATCGAAGCATCCTGGGCCTCCAGAACACCTCAGCAGTGCCACAGGCTGATCGCCTCCATGCCACGCTGCATTGAAGCAGTCATTTCTGCTAAAGCATTCCCGACCAAGTATTGAGTGCATAACTGAACATAATTATTAGAAGGTTGAATTTTTTGTATTAAAAACACTTTTCTGTTATTGGTCGGATGAAATATGCTAATTATTTGAGATAGGAGTTTTGGGTTTTCATGAGCTGTACGCCAAAATCATCAATATTAGAAACAATAAAAGGCTTGAACTACTTCAGTTGTGTGTAATGACTCTAATATATATGAAAGTCTAATGTTGATCAGTACATTACAGTCAATAATGAACTTTATCACAAAATGCTAATTTTTTTAGAAGGACCTGTATGTATATATATATATATATATATATATATATATATATATATATATATATATATATATATATATATATATATATATATATATATATATATATATATATATATATATATATATATATATATAGTCATGACTCCCATCCTTCACCCTCCTCTGCCTCCTCATTTACTCTTCATTCAGCTCACCTGTCCCTTCACCAAGCTCCAGCCAAGCCCTGTTTTCCCTAGCAACCTCAGTCAGCATCACAATCTACTTCATTCATCTCACCTGTTCCTGTAATCAGCCTTCATCCACTTCACCTGCTTCTGACTCCTCAGCTCATCTCACACAGCTGCTTCCCCTGCTATAAAAGAACCATCCACCTATCCAGTCTCTGCCAGATTATTGAAGACTGAGCGCCAATAAATTCTCCAGCGCCCCATTGCTAAACGACTGCGTCATTAGTGTCATTTAGGTTTACAGTTTAGTAGGCACAGATTAAATGAACAACCTCAACTACGACAGAAGCATTTTGCAGATGCACACATCTCCGACTAACGATATGATTACATTCTCTCTCTCTCTCTCTCTCTCTCTCTCTCTCTCTCTCTCTCTCTCTCTCTCTCTCTCTCTCTCTCTCTCTCTCTCTCTCTCTCTCTCTCTCCACCAATAATAACACGAGGGGGTTTAAAGGCTGTGAGCCAAAGACAATAGAAGCCAGAGGTGTAGGTTTATGTATTTAACAAGAAATGCCAGAAATGATCATCAGGGCTGATGTGAAATCTAATCCAGGTCAGATCGATCATCTCATCTGTCTCATGATCAGCAGCAGCTGGATGTTTATGACCACAACATTTCAAGTGAAGCACATTCCAATTCTGACGTTTTATGTCTTGTTAGCCCACGATCCATACTTCCGTTTAGAAACCGTCTCTCCTCCATGGATCTACCTGCCTG
>SSNQ01000141.1:657537-671525 GCA_006942095.1 Nothobranchius kuhntae | reverse complement strand
CTCTCTCTCTCTCTCATTATTTATATAAACACCAATAATAACACGAGGGGGTTTAAAGGCTGTGAGCCAAAGACAATAGAAGCCAGAGGTGTAGGTTTATGTATTTAACAAGAAATGCCAGAAATGATCATCAGGGCTGATGTGAAATCTAATCCAGGTCAGATCGATCATCTCATCTGTCTCATGATCAGCAGCAGCTGGATGTTTATGACCACAACATTTCAAGTGAAGCACATTCCAATTCTGACGTTTTATGTCTTGTTAGCCCACGATCCATACTTCCGTTTAGAAACCGTCTCTCCTCCATGGATCTACCTGCCTGTCAGAGCCTTTAACCACTGGCTGGCCAGCTGATGCTGCTGTCAGTCATTGCAGGAATGTGTACGGTGAGGGGAAACAGTTTTATTTTCTCTCCTATGCCTGAGCTGATGGTGACGCGTGGGGCGCCTTGCCGCAGTGATGCGCCTTTTGCGCTAATTGCGGCCCTTCGTGGAGCGCGTGCCAGACTGTGGATGACTGATGTTAGAGGACACACAGATATCTTTTCAGAAATCTCTCAGATTTCGACCAATGAATACCTGGAAAATGCACCGGTGCCCTAGAAAAAAGTGCTGGCATGCTAAAAGGTTATGTTTAGAAGTGACGGTGTCGGTACAGGATCTGCTCGGGTGCAAGATCGGCTCGGGGTCCTTCGACTGCCGATGACGTCAAAGTACGGCAAACCCACTCAGCCAAAATATACTACCCATCTATACTGTTGGAAAGAATTTAGCAGTTTCGTTATTAAAATAATGTTTCTTAAGACGTAAGTTTGTGTTTATAATGGTATTTGTAAAATAAAACACTATATCTTATTCATGATGTTGAACTCCTCTTTGAGCACATCCCTTGAAGGATCATAGGTATTAGCAACACCTGTGAAATTGTATTTGCAGGAAAGAAGTGTGTCCCGTTTATTGAAGTATTTTGTGTTTAGAGTTTTTGATGTCTTGTCTATGTGTAGTTCAGTTACGCTCATAGCTGCTAGCCAAAACTCTGGAGTTAAAAGTTTTCTGGCTGTACTAAAATACCTGTCTGTACTTATTTGATTGATGGTAGTTTTACTTTCTATTAGACTCCAAATGTAATCATTTGGCACGTTTCTAATTCATAATTTGTAATAATNTCCTCCCAGATCAGCTCCAGAAGCTCATCGCTGGCACCTTCCCCTGGATGCCCATTTTCTCCAGAATAGTCTTAACAAACATGTAAGAAAAGAAACAGGAAGAGAAAAGAGGACAACGGGTTATTCCTTTCATGTTTTCGCAGAAATAAATAAACTCAAACGAGTTTTTAAAATATGAGATGTTATTGTACCTCCATGCCACAGCCGCCGAATACTTTGCTCCGGTGATCATGTGGTCCATCTCCGCCCTAAGCTTAATAAATTCCCTGGTTTTCTCTTTTGGTCCTAAAATACAAACTTCTATTAAAATCAGGGGGAAACGTAGCGGGAGAAGTACGACACCGAGCGCGGCCGAACATACGAGCCGAGACCGCAATACAAGCACTTTTACTGTAACATTTCTAACTAAAATAACGTTCATGTATCACAAAAAGTCCTTAAACTGACAGTTTTCAAGTTTATACTTACATTTATATGCGCAATCCTCTCCGACAGCTCCCGCTTCACTGTCCGCCATTGTTTTTAAGTTTTTCTGCCAGCCGGCCCGCAAGGCATCTTGGGAAATGCTACCTGTTGAAGGATACACCCGACCCATCCTTCATTCAGGCGAAAAGAAGGCCGCATTCGTCGACCGCATTTGAAGGAGTCTTCGAATTGGGACAGGCCGAGTCGCGGCGCTGTGACGTAACCGGCCGACGAATCCGGCCGAGGTAGGATGCAGACCCTGAATTGAGACACAGCCAATATCTTATTCATGATGTTGAACTCCTCTTTGAGCACATCCCTTGAAGGATCATAGGTATTAGCAACACCTGTGAAATTGTATTTGCAGGAAAGAAGTGTGTCCCGTTTATTGAAGTATTTTGTGTTTAGAGTTTTTGATGTCTTGTCCATGCGTAGTTCAGTTACACTCATAGCTGCTAGCCAAAACTCTGGAGTTAAAAGTTTTCTGGCTGTACTAAAATACCTGTCTGTACTTATTTGATTGATGGTAGTTTTACTTTCTATTAGACTCCAAATGTAATCATTTGGCACGTTTCTAATTCATAATTTGTAATAATGTAATCGGTGATATTAGCATTAGCATTCCTATGGGTTTTTCCATGTATATTAGCATTGCGCTAACCACTCGCTGCCAGATTGCAGCCTTTGCAATTAGAAAATCTGCTTTTGTCACATCGCAATTTAATTGCACATGCAGTTAATCTTTCAGCCCTAAAATACATGCAGCTCTATGCTAAAAGTGTATTTTCAAAGAGGTAATGATGGATTTCTTTGGAAAAGTTGTCCATCTTTCCAACAGAAAGATTTGCCTGGACCAACGTAACGTGATAACAACGTAACGTGGTTACGTAATTCCGTAAGGATCATGTTCAGCCAATCAACTACTTTGAAGTCATCGGCAGTCGACGGACCCCGAGCCGATCTTGCACCCGAGCAGATCCTGTACCGACAACGGCAGTGCCGGTACCGGTCCAAAGCTCTGCTCTCTGGTACCATATTATGTCAGCTGCACTGCCACTGTGGGATTCTACCCCTTTGCAATGAGTTGGAGTTGAAATAGCAAGGTGACACATGAACTCATCCCCCCTTCAAAAAAACCTTCCTCCTCTCCCTCTGTCCTATGGTGAAGGGGTTAGAGATATCTTCTCCACGTCCAATGGCTGCGCTGAGGCAAAGATGCTTGCTTCACTATCAGAAACTATGAAATTCTGCCTTTTCTCTCTCTGAGCAGTGTGTGTGTGTGTGCATGTGAGTTTGTTTGTTAGCAGTTGGGTTCTCCCACGAAAAATCACTCTAGCCTTCTTTATCGTTGTCAAAGTAAAATCAAAAGACCAAAACAGGTGGAAGTGTTGGGAATGTTGAAAAATGTAGGAAAATTTTAAATATATGTCAGGTGCTCTGCTCTTAAAGATCTAATAAATGAGAGAATGTGGGTGAAGAAGAAAAACTGGTGATCCGAGGAACTCACCGGCACGTTTTGGCCGCGTACAACCAATCAAAATTTATCCAGGCGACCCTAATTACCTGGATACTTTTTGATTGTTTATGTCCTGAAGTAGGCTGTATGCAACCAGAATGCGTCTGCTTTTCCTTTTCTTGCTCAAAAAACAGTCCTCACAGCGCCTCGGACCACCAGTTCTCCTTTTTTACCCACATTCTAAAATCAAAAGATGTTGTGGCTTCTTAGGGGTATAAGAAATAACTTCTGGGCTGCTCCTGTTTACTGGCTTTGTTTTTTTTAACAATTGTGAAGCTTTTTGCAGGACAGTGTAGATTTATGAATGCTGACATTGCTGTGTTAGCTCAGTACAAACTCTGCTCACAGATTGTAAACAAAAACGTTGTCCCTCTTTCATTTTTATAAAGGAGAAAAATTGACAACCTCCAGCCGGCTGAGAAAAAAAATCTGTTTCAACGTAACCTTACTTCCAGCATGCTTGAGGCATTAGACTGAGATGATGTCGTTGTAGGATTCTTGCATACTGCACCTTTAATTACACTTACAATAAATATTTCATGGTAACTAAATGCCTTGGATGCTGTGTATTCAATTATTCTATGCATTCTATATCTAACCAATGTTCTGTGGTGATTATGTTTTTACTTGCATTGTTTATTAATTGAACTCAGCTTTGCTGGTTTTGATGATGATTTTCATACAAAATATTGGGGTTTTGTGAATTTAGTTTAGGATTTTGGATTTGTGTTCAAAGTTTAGAGAAATTAAGTGGATGTTTCAAGAACTGAGTTTTAGCAATTCAGAAAAATCGTAACAAGAAAATGTGTAATTTTCACAGGAAACATTCTCATAATTGCAAAATATTTCATTACTTTTCCCGACTCTGACCTCAATACTGCTCTGTAAGAATCAGACCAAAGCCAGAAAATGTGAGAAAACAGATAAGCATTACATTATATTTAATGTTTATTGTGTTTCTTTAGTCTGACAGGACTGTGTGTGTCATGTTTTAGAGGTGTTATACGTGCAGATGTCAACATTCAGGCTATGGATTTGGACCAGTGCGTGGTCGGTGACGGCTGGTTTGCTGATACGCATCAGTGCAATCGCACCACCATGAAGGTAAACACAGTACATGACTACAGAGAACATATCTTAACAGAGTCAACCATTTTCCTCTTCAATTGTTACAGGTGGCCCCAATTACCTTGAAATAGTAATCTGATTACTGATCTACCCATTGAAAAGTCATTTTCAGTAAACTGATTATTTGATTTTAAATTAAGTAAGACTACATGATACTTAATTAGTTTGATTCTGCAGCCCCCTCAACATAAAAATAACAAACGCTTTTGCTAAGGCTTACTTCACCTTTAAATGCAACGTCAACAATGTGTCGTCTAATATATCAGGTGGAGCCTTAAAACTATAATGTGAAAATACAATTTATTTTATAAGAAATAAAAAATATGATTACAGCCGTGCTGCGACTCTAGGGGTTTCTTCAAAACTGAGTGTTTTTGACGCTAGAGAACGCCTTCACCAGCACAGAGGATGCTACCAATGTTATTTTGTCGTCTTTAGCTGACGCAGACTAAAACTAGCAATTATATACCGGTTCAAAGCCAAACTTCACCAGTTCCCCCTGGCCTCGCCCCCCTAGAACACTCTCCAGCCTAAGGGGCAGCTCCAAATATCACTCGATTTTGTTTAATTTGTGTCAAAGACTTGCACTTGTGGATAAAATCAGTTAAATGCAATTTTGGATTTACCTGTGTCACCAGCACTGCCATTCTGTATTTGATTTGTGATTTCCCTAACAAAGCTTTTGTCTTCCCTAAATTAAATGTGAATCTAAGTTATTCTATAAGCCCTGCCCACCTTGTCATGATATCCAACATATTACCATAAGCCAGGCGTTGTTCCACAGTCGTCCTCTAGAGGGTTATGGGCCTTGGGTTGGTGTATGGGTTGTGTGACTGGTTCTAGTACATTTGGGTTTTTGGGTGCAGTTTCAGCAAGAATGAGCTGGAATTTCAAACAGGTTTGATTTTCATCATCATATTTGCTCATAGGTCGTAAAGTGACTCACTTGCCATTACTCCCTGTGTACTGCTCAATGAATGACACAAAACTCAGCCAGACATTAAAGATTGTCGCACTAGTGCCCAAAGCTCCCCAGTCATTTGAACCTTGGCAATAAATCTAGCCTAGCAAAAATGTGTGAGGCCTTAATCAAGTGATGCAAATTGAGAGCTTTGCCTTCCGGCTCAGCTGTCTCTTCAACACATCAGACCAGTACAACCACTTCACCGCATATGCAGCACCAATCTGCCTGTCGATCTCACATTCCATCTTTCCCTCACTTGTGAACAAGACCCAGAGATCGTGAACTCCTCCCCAGCTGTGAACCGCTCCAGCGAAAGCCAGAGATCATGTTGTGATGAAGCCAACAGGACCACGTCATCTGTAAAAACCTGAGACCCGATCCTCAGGCCACCAAAACGGATCCTCTCAAAACCTTGGCTGTGCCAACAAAAGTTATGAACAGAACTCAGCCACCCACCAGAACCTTCTGGAAGTTCCAAAGACCAGATATAAAAGTTGAGGTGATCACTCCTTCCAGATTGTTGCACCCCGACTCTGGAATGATCTTCCTTAATCCTTACGTAGCGTCGACAGTCTGGACACTTTTTAAAAAACAGCTTAAGACCCTTTTATTTAACGCTGCTTTTACCTAAACCTTTAATTTTCTTATTTTTAACTCAAACTTGTAATCATCTTTCATCTGTTTATGATATTTAAAAAATGTATGACTTTATTTTTTGGGATGTTAATCTAATTCTGTTATCAAGATTTTATGACTTGGTTTTATTTTGTGTTGATCTGTGTGAAGCACTTTGTGATTCCATGTCTGTTATGAGTGCTATATAAATAAAATTTACTTACTTACAAACGGGGTGGGACTATCAGGCACAGTGCTTGGCTGGTTCCAGTCCTATCTCAAAAACAGGGGCTATGTTGTCTCTATTAGGGACTACCAATCAAAGTGGTGTGGGGTCCTCCAAGGCTCAATTCTAGGACCGCTACTCTTTAATCTCTATATGCTCCCCCTGAGTCAGGTCATCCTTAATAACAACATCGCCCATCATAGCTATGCTGATGACACCCAGATCTACCTAGCCCTATCACCTAATGACTGTCGGCCGCTGGACTCACTCTGTCAGTGCCTAGAACAAGTAAACGACTGGATGCAGTCAAACTTCCTTCAGCTAAACAAAGACAAGACAGAAGTTGTTGTCTTTGGCAACAAGAAGGATAGGATGGATGTTATTGCTCAGCTAGACTCCAGGGGAATAAAGACAAAGACCCAGGTTAGAAATTTTGGGGTAATTTCTCTGCACATATTAAGGCTATAACTAAATCAGCATTTTATCACCTTCATCAAACATCAAGAGTCCAGAGGTGTCATGTCCAGACCAGACTTGGAGAAACTCATTCATGCTTTTATTTCTAGTCGGCTGGACTACTGCAGTGGTCTCCTAACTGGTCTTCCCAAAAAACTGTGAAGCAGCTGCAGCTTGTTCAGAACGCTGCTGCTAGAGTCTTAACAAGAACTAGGAGAACGGAGCACATCACTCCTGTTCTTAGATCTCCACACTGGTTACCAGTAAACTACAGAATAGACTACAAAGTGCTCCTACTAGTTTATAAATCACTCAATGGCACGGGACCAAAACACACGGCCGATCTCATTCCTGTATATAAACACCCAATAGGGCTCTGAGAGGAGACAATCAGCTGGTAGAACCTCGGGTCAGAACCAAACATGGTGGAGATGCATTTAGTTACTATGCTGCTCACATATGGAATCAGCTTCCCCATGACCTCAGACCTGCTCCAGCCCTAGTGTTGTTTAAAACTACAACCCTCATGTACTCATCAGCCTTTACATGAATAGTTTCTTACCATGCGTCGTCTCCACTGTAATCTGTGATGTAATTCTGTCTTCTCCTTTAGCTCTAAACTGAAATTCTACCTGTGTGTGTTTTAATTTGTGTTTTTTTGTAGTTTTCAGATCATGTCCTGATGATTGTAAAGCACATAGAATTGCCTCTGTGTTTGAAATGTGCTCTAGAAATAAAGCTGCCTTGCCTTTCACTTTTCACTGACTGACTGGTTGTCAGTAGGGAAAAGTAAAAGCGATGCTTCCTGGACTGGTATACATTTATTTCTGTTAGAATTCCCTTTCTCTTCATTGCCTGTGAGATTAAAAGTGGGTCACTGTTTCTGTTGATGTCAGGCGAAGTGTTTTTTAGTCATAAACTTTTTGTTTATGGTGATTTGTATTATGTTTATTTTTGCCCTATTTTTATTTCATAATGTTTAATTATAATTATAGGAAAATTATGCTCAGATGTCCAGGGAATATTTAAATTTCATATCAGGTTTGAAATGATGCACTTGTGATGTGAATGGGATGCATACACCTGCTAAACTGAAGAAGGTTTTAACTTATCTCAAAGAAGAAGTGCACAGATAGCCACATTCCAGGAGACTCAGCTAAATGACAGGAATCATCCAACAATGAAAACAGCAGCATTTCCCACATCATCCCGACAGGGATAACATATTTTTGAAAAAGCAAGGTTGTGACTGGTGCACAAACAAAATAGTTTCACTGTAACCAAATGGCTCAGATCATCACTTGGGTCCAAAAAGTTGAGAGCATCAAATATAACATAAAAAAGGCACTAGACCTCAAAGAAAATATACATAACTTTTAAGCTAAATCAATAACACACCTTAGTACAATCATTAATTATTGCTTTCTAAATCTCGTATAAACAGTTCTTCATCAGTATGTACAAATATATTCTTACGTTGAAATAAAATAATTATTTTTGTGCTTTTCTAAACTCATAAACTCATCATAAAGAAACAATATAAAAACTGATTTGATTTTTTTCAGTGTGTGCCGGTTCCGGGTCGAGGTTTTCGATTAGGTCAGTATTGCTGTCGCTGTAAGGATGGATACTACAACCCTGAGATATCCACGCAGGACCCTGGTAAGTCCACCAGCATCCATCTCTACAGCAAATCAGCCAACCAGAAAATTAAAGACAGAAGAGAAAAAGGACACATACAATTTATCTGGAGCCCCAGCTGGGTTCAGCACATGGTTCCGGTTCCAGGAAGCAATGTTCGTCAGCGTCCCCAGGGGGCGGCCCAGGAGCCGGCAGGCATGGGTCCTTCCCCGACAGGCTAGCTTGGTGCATTAGCCGCCAGCGAAGGCTCTTCAGGGTGAAGTAAGCACAGCTCTCGCACGACCCAGGAACTTCCGATGTTAGCCGGGCGTGTTCCAGCCCGAGCAGACTTTGCTCGAGATTTTGTTCTCGCAGGTGCTGAGGCGAGCTTCCACACTGTCAACTCCTCTGGTGGGAGGAGCGGCTTCCACATGGACTAACTGGTGTGTTAGCTAAAGAACGAACAGGTGCACTGGAGTGTGAAACTGCTCACTGTGCCCTGAACCTATGGTGAAGGTCAGCATTTAAGGACAGTAAGTTAGTGTTCGGCGACAGAGAGAAAGTATTAGCTGGCTCCGTCTGTCAACAGTTGAGCCAACTTACCTGTGAGATAAGCAACCACCAAAGCGAGAAGAGGTAATTGAATGACACATGTGTTGGGATGCTTGCTACTTATAGTAGCAGGTGATGCATACGTCACGACCACTGGCCAATCAGGATAGACGTATTGAGATCCGTGGAAGGGCGTATCCCATAGTGAGACATCAAAATGAATGTTAAGAAAGAGATCTACATTCCACTATAATTGATTATGGAGGACTCTTCTACGATGCAGAATCATTTATGCCCGCATCTCATGCAATGTTTATTTGATTATTTTCCTCAGCTCTATCCAACACCTCCCGGTCGGCCATCGGAGGTGAGGGGTGGGGTTGCATGCGGGGTTCGGGGGCCACCATGAGGAGGCCCGTGGGCCACCTATTGAGTGCCGCTGCCCTAGTTTATGCTTCTGCGTCAGCTCCACAAGAGAGACATGCACAGACACGTATTAACAGAGACATTTTGTTTTCTAACTTCTCCGTCTTCTGGGGAATGTTGCAAAGCAAATCCCCGCCAGGACAACAGAGAGCGTAGGGCCGTTTTGTAGTATCCTGGCATGTGTCCGGTCCAAGATGGTGTATTTTCTATTGTGTTTACATTGTGTTTTTGTATTTCAGAAACTTTTTAACACAGATACATTTTTCATTGTTCTCCTCCACTCTCTTGATACACTTGCGACCTTTAAACCCACGTCTCCCGTAATTTCCGTCCATGAATGAAACACTTGCTGCGTATCTTTTTACTTCTCCAGTCACGAGTGAATAAAACATTCATATTTGTAGAGCTTTTCCCCAAGGTATTCTTCAGGCTGCTATGTGTCTGCCACTAGATATCTTTGGCTCTCTTAAGCCCTTTTCAGACTGACATTCTGAAATATGTGTGGACAATTCAGTCCGGTTTTTAACCGGAACTGTGTTTTCAGACACACCACTTTTGTACCTGAACTTGTCCTTTCGGCTGGAACGCTTTGAACTGGCGTTCGAGCTGGCGTGGCATAGTTTTATACCTCGGATGTTTTGGTTTATGGTCGAATGAAAATTACCAAACACCATCAGAAGCACGCCTCCGTCAGATCTGTAAAATTCTGATTGGATCAGTGAAAGAATGTGTTATGTCTTTTTAACACTACATGAAATGAGTCCTGTTGGAACACTTAAAGTCATATTACTTATTATATTCTATAGGATTATGATAAAGTAATTAATATTTTTATTTCACAGGTCGGTCACATCTTATTGTTGACTAACACTTTGATGGATTCGTTTTATTAAACTAGAGTTCTTTGATTAATTAAAAGAAAAGAGCTCATTCTTCATTCTTCTGTCTTCATTGCTGGAACGTAAACAGTTTTGAAGCGAATGCATGACCTTGAGACTGCTTCATGCACTCTGGGACTGTGTCAGAAGGAAACAGCTGTTAGAGGGTAGAAATGGCTCCTTCATCACGTTACACTAGGATCGATGGGCCGGTGAGATTTACGGTAGTTGTTGCGGGTAGTGGACCAGAAGGATTTTATGGTTTTGGATTTGTCAAAGGAGACGGTTCTGCGGGATCCTCGTTGAAAATAGCGTCGGTGTGGAGGAAGAGTGACTTCCGGATACTTGTAAATAGCAGACACCGGAGGGTGCTGGCATCATTACTACCACGATCACTATCACCATCATCATCATCACCAACATCATTACTACCACGATCACTATCACCATCATCATCATCACCAACATCATTACTACCACGATCACTATCACCATCATCATCACCACCAACATCATTACTACCACGATCACTATCACCATCATCATCATCACCAACATCATTACTACCACGATCACTATCACCATCATCATCATCACCAACATCATTACTACCACGATCACTATAACCATCATCATCATCATCACCAACATCATTACTACCACGATTACTATCACCATCATCATCATCATCACCAACATCATTACTACCACGATCACTATCACCATTATCATCATCACCAACATCATTACTACCACGATCACTATCACCATCATCATCATCACCAACATCATTACTACCACGATCACTATCACCATCATCATCATCATCACAACATCATTACTACCACGATCACTATCACCATCATCATCATGACCACCACAGTCACTATCACTATCACCATCATCATCATCACCAACATCATTACTACCACGATCACTATCACCATCATCATCATCACCAACATCATTATAATCATCATCATCATCACCAACATCATTACTACCACGATCACTATCACCATCATCATCACCAACATCATTACTACCATGATCACTATCACCATCATCATCATCACCAACATCATTACTACCACGATCACTATCACCATCATCATCATCACCAACATCATTACTACCACGATCACTATCACCATCATCATCATCATCAATCATCATCATCATCACCAACATCATTACTACCACGATCACTATCACCATCATCATCATCACCAACATCATTACTACCACGATCACTATCACCATCATCATCATCATCACCAACATCATTACTACCACGATTACTATCACCATCATCATCATCATCACCAACATCATTACTACCACGATCACTATCACCATCATCATCATCACCACAACATCATTACTACCACGATCACCACCATCATCATCATCATCACCAACATCATTACTACCATGATCACTATCACCATCATCATCATCACCAACATCATTACTACCACGATCACTATCACCATCATCATCATCACCAACATCATTACTACCATGATCACTATCACCATCATCATCACCAACATCATTACTACCACGATCACTATCACCATCATCATCATCACCAACATCATTACTACCATGATCACTATCACCACCATCATCATTATAATCATCATCATCATCACCAACGCCATCATCATCATCAACTTTGTATGTACAGCACTTTTCATCGACCAGGAGACGAACCAAAGTGCTGTACACACATAAAAAAGAAAAAACAATGAACCATGTGAGGGCCAAGAGAAATATGCAAAAAAAGCAAATTAAAGCAAATGATGTAGTTAAGACAACTAAATAAAACAGGATCAAAGTTGGCTCAATAATTTTAAAAGTTTAAAGTGTGTTGGGGGGGGGGGTCCATAGTATAAAAGCAACTCTTAAAAACTGGCAGTGAAGGTGCTTGTGTGACCTAAATCAGAAGGTCAGCTTAGTGGCCAAGACTGTGAAAGCACCGAACCCTCTGGTCGAGCATTTCACACTGGAACCACTAGTGAGTATTATGTTGACATCATGAGCTGTGTGCGTGAGCTGTAGCAAGCTTGACCATGGCAGTAATGGATTAAGGACCATTTCAACACCTTTCAGACCTCATCCTAACGCTGGTTTCAATAAGAAAACAACATGGCAGCAGTTCATACCATCACATTTCTTTTGAGACACTTTGTCCTTATCTAAGCTTCAGAGACATTTGATACACACCTGTCCATGGTTTTTAGAGTAGAAGGTAAACGTCTGAGAGGTTTTTACGCGGTCATTTGACACTGATGCATGTGTCTCTGATTCAGATGAAGGCCCTGTGAACAGCAGTGACAGCAGCAGCACGTGTTACCCGAATATGCCCATCTGCCTCCCATGCTGGCCTGGTTGTAGGAGCTGCCGGGACAGCACCCCCTGCTTGGTGCAGGAAGATGGGCTGCTCAGGGCTGGTGTGCTCGTCCTCCAGGGAGTCTTTATGCTCCTTATCTTCGTCAGCATGCTGGTAGCTTACCAGCATCGTGGGACCAGGGTGAGTAACTTGTTTTGGATCACTTGTGCAGTTGTTACATGTCATAAAATTGTGTTTAGAAGATGCTCTACGGGACAGAGGAGGGTTAAGCAAAAAGACAAAATAAAAAAGCGTCTTTTGTACATTACATGACAGTACAGGGTCATTCCAGACAAGAAAAAAAAACTCCAGATTGGAGCTTTAGCAACCAGCAACCAGCCACCGGCTGATTTTAAAGGACGGCGCCGCAGGTGTAGAGGAGAGACTTGAAGCAGACTGGAGGAGCTGGGCTAGCTCCTGTCTGCGTCACAGTGTGGCAGCTATGCGGTACCTGTGTGTGCCAGGTGTTTCTAAAGCTGTGTTCAAGCAGAAGCTGTCTGTGGTCTGTGTGTGGGTCCGGGTGGTAAATGTTACATTTGGCGCCCCACTTGGGGCCTGACACACACCATGGCAGCATGCAGCCAGATCGTGGAACACTGGTGCAGCGACAGGTGGAGTGGCAGATGATTATGATCGATAAGGAATATTAATTATAGCCTGCAGCTGGAAGGGGAGGGGCACCCGGAGGCCGGGGTCAAAGGTCAAACCCGACCACCGAACTACTGCTGCTCAGTCGGTGAGTTGGCTGATACATGCTTCATGTTGGTTTAATAAGCGATCAGACGAACTCGCTCGATAATGACACTTTCCACGAGTTATAGACAAGGCAGCTTTGTTTCTAGAGCACATTTCAAACACAGAGGCAATTCAATGTGCAGAGGTCAAAGGTCAAAGCCATAAATCAATCACTCAAACCACGCCCACATTCTAAAAGTGACATAAAGTCAACACTATTATCTTTTACACATTTAATTATCATTTACTAATATTTGTTTCATATTAATAATAATTGACTCAATCTTTTTACAAATGTCTGTAAATTATTATTTCATTATTTATGTATTTAATAGTTTATACGCATCTGTTATGCAAGTACACTGGTTAGGTTAGGTTTTGTAAACACATTTAAACATGTGTGATGGTTTAGTTATTATTTAATAATAATAATAATAATAATAATAATAATAATAATAATAATAATAATAATAATAATAATAATAATAATAATGTTTATCTAATGTTCAACAACTCATTTGTTCAATTTCAATAAAACATTCACCAAACATTAAAAATGTTTGTCTATGATTGTTATTTTCAAAGCGTTATTAATGCTTTATAAGCCTCTGTTGTTTTAAAGTTTTATAAAAATGGATTAAAACATAGACTGTAGATGTGCACATTTCCCTTTTATATCCAGAAAAATAATGTTCAACTGTTTTATATGGAAACAAATCTTAGTTTTGCATAAATAATAAATGTGGAAAAACCAAAGTTTACAATTGTAAACACACATGCAGTTAACTCAACATCCCTGGTATCTGTGTTTATTGTCTCTATTGGACGCCTGAATGCTTTTTAA
>SSNQ01000141.1:643324-655725 GCA_006942095.1 Nothobranchius kuhntae | reverse complement strand
GAGAGTAGGCCCTATCGATGTGATTGGGCTATTTATTGTACAGATCCAGAGTCAGTTTTTGTAATAGACACAATAGCATAAACCTGTAAGCACTGAGGTGAAATCTGACTTCAGAACAGTTTAAAATTATGTAATTGACTTGAGAAAGCCACAGCAAAAGACGGTGTTACTAGATGCAATGTGAAATTATCGTACATTTGAGGATTTTTGAAACTATTGATCTTACATCGTACAGAGCCCAAAATTATGGTACAAATACGATAATTATCGTACATCTGGCAACACTGCCTTCTTAGCTTCATGGGTTAGCTAAGTTAGCTAGTAGCTACAATGGTTCATTTGTTCCAACCCTGTTCCAACTGTAACAGCCCCACCCTTGGCTCCACCTCTTTTCCCATTTTTGGATTGTTTATGCGTGACGGGACCTGTGACACGGTCAAAATGGCGGTGGTGGGAACCTCCCATTTGGGCACAAAAACGTATAATTCGAGCTTATGGGCACGAATTGTCCAGCATATATGTCAATGCTTTCAGCACTTTGCACAGACGTCAGCATATCTTGACTGCTTTGGCAGTGAGTGATGCAAAAAGCCTCCACAGTAAAATTGTTCAAATTCAATTTTTATTCTGTTGAAGTATATCATAATTTCATTCATTCAGAGCACAAGAGCAGCTGCATGATATAAAATGTGGCGTTCACTGACCTGAAGAAGCTCCATATTTTACAGCGCTCTGAGAAAGCAAAGCCCCAGGAATTTAGTCGTTTTGGGGAATTCTGCAGTGTTTTTCGCTTTTGGGAGTTTAGTAACAGCTATTTTAAGCATGATTGGTACTTTAATTAAGTCTTTTCCTTTCTGCTTCACAAGCAACTTTTCTAATTTTACAACTGTCGGTTGTTTAGGACAAAGTCTGCTGATGAAAATTCCTACTGAGTCACAACCAATCAGTGTGAGTTAACCAAAAGTTCTGCTCAGCAACTCCACCGGGCCATTCCCAGTACCCACCCCTGATCAGGTAGTCTGAAAGAAAAAATAAAATGCCTGGAAAACGGCAGTTTGTCCAGCCCGGTCGAGTGAAGACACGTGCATGCCGGGAAGTTCCTGTAAATGTACCCTCCGACAGCAGAAATTCAACTGCTGCGTGGCTGTAGCGGTGGTCTGGTGTGCTGGCTGACATGAATGGCCAATCTGATCTTTATGACGTTCTCATTGAAAAAGGATCTAAGCTCATAACAAGTAGTTTGGGATGTGAAATCAGGGGCTAGCTATGTTGGTAGGTTAGTCTCTCAACAGTGACAAACAGAACATGGGAATTGTTAATATTATCATGAATTATTTTGGAGAAAAACACTTTGAGGTCATTTAATTCAGAGTTGTAAGTGCGCAGCTGCATTCTGAAGTTCTCATACTGACCTGGTAGGTAACTTTTTCTCCATTTACACTAAGGTTTCCCGCATTCTCTCTTCTGATCTGTAACAGATTTAGTGAACCTCCATGGGGCTTTTTGTTTGCCTGAGACAAGTTTGACCTTTTCGGGTGCAATGGTGTCTAGGACTTCAAGAGTTTTGGAGTTGAAATTATTAAAAAGTGAATCACCACAGCTGTTTGTTAGACATGTTGACATTATTATGTGATTCTGGGTCAAAAAATCATCGCCCAACTGTTGCACACCTTGCTATTTGGCTGCAGTTATGCTAAATATACCCCGTGTGATTAGGCCATTTAGAGTATACAACCTTACAGTTGTCACGTCAACTAGTCAACAGTACCCATACAGTAGAGGTTTGGTTCCAGAATTCACAACCTGTTAGCACACTGCTAACCTTGCCTTCTGTACTCTCAGCTTAACTGGACATCTTTGTCCACCTGCAGACTTGTACAGTGCCCAATTTTTGAAGAAGTCGTCCCTTGGACTTCTGTCACAGTATTTATCCAAACAAAGCAGGCACCTTGCAGCAGGTGTTTCTGAAGTCTTCATCTCTTTTTTAGGCCAGCTGCAGGAAGGCCAATAGCATTGTTGGTAGTTTAGTTACTCTTTCTACAGAAAGGAAAACATTTTTCTTTAGGGGTTTTATAATCCTGGAAATTATATGTATTATTAAGATTTCAAGGTGTTTACTGGGTCAGAAAACAAGAGTGAATAACCACAGTTGGACTCATTCTTTTCTTTTAGTGCAAGTTCTAAGGTGTCTTTGGTAGCAGGTGAATGTTGTCGTACTGAAACAAAAACAGTACATTGAGTTTCGGCTTCAACAAGTCTCCCTCTGCCTCCACAGGTCTTCATACTCTACTTCAAGCCAAGCACCTTCAGATGCATCCTTCTCCGCTGGGTCCGAATGCTCGGTTTCTTCGTCGTCTACGGCACAATCACGCTCAAGTTGTACAGGTACCACAGCACTGATGTCACTTGATTTCTCCCTTCTTGATTAAAAATCTACTTAGTATCTGTACAAAGTACAAATTCTGGACAGCTATCTGTCAAACATGAAAACCTACTTTAAATAGGGGAGGGGGCTGTTTCAGTAGAATGAGCTCTACGAAAACCTGACTGGAAGCTATCATAGATGTTATGTTCATCAAGAGCAGCTGTGAGTTGTTTAGCCACAACCTTTTCCAAGATCTTGGAGATGAACGGAAGTTTAGAGATGGATCTGAAGCTGCTATGGAGAGAAGGGTCAAGACTTGGTTTTTTAAGAAGCTGGTGGATTCTTCCACAAGTGCTCGATTTTTCTGCATTGGCGCTTTAGGCTGCGAATTCTGTCATTAAACCAGGGAGTAGGGTTCACTGCAGGAAGTGGTCTGGTTCCGACAGGACAGATGTTGTCCAGAATGGAGAGGCAGTTCTCGATAAACTGAGAAGTTAAGGAATCTGGGTCANTTATCAGAAGAACAGGGTTCATCAAAAGCAGCAGAAAAATTGCTAGCTGTGCTCTCATTAAGAAAATGAGAACTAACCATACGGCGAGCAGGAGGTGGGGACGCAGAAACTGACAAGTTAAAGAAAATGCAATGGTGATCTGAAATATAAACGTCCTCAGGACAAACACTGTCAGCATTTAGACTCAGGGTAAAAACAAGGTCTAGAGTGTTCCCCCTGGTGTGTGGGGCCAGAAACATGCTGGGTAAAGCTGAAGGAGTCCATAAGGCTGGAGAAAGTCATGGCAAAGTGGTCTGAGGCATCATCAATGTGGATGTTAAAGTCACCAACAATCACCAGTCTGGACAGCTTCACAGTGGAGGATAGAAAGTCACTAAACTCCTGAAGGAAAGAACCATTTGGACCAGGTGGACGACAGACCCCAGCACAGTAGAACGGGTCCTTACGCCCGACTTTAATCAGCTGCAGTTCAAAGGAAACAAAGTGACCAGAGGTTGTAGAGCTACATGGAAGATGGTCTCTGAAAACAACAGCTAGGCCTCCACCACGACCAGAACCCCGGGGCTGGCTAAGAAAAGAATAACCACTCGGGCAGAGTTCAATCAGACCAGAATAATGTTACCGACCCAGAAGTGTTGAGGCTGTGCCTGAGACGAGTTTGACGCCCATATCACATGGCCTTTTGGGAGCTAATGTGGCAGCCTTATCCCTGCTGAAGACCTCGGCCAGGTCCCTGTGGGCAGGCAGTTGTATAGAGGACAGTTGGGTCGGGACTGGAGGTTTTGGTGGTCTGACCAGGAGATGTGGGTTGTGGGACTGAAACCAGGGGAAAACCCATGATTAGGGGCGTGGTCATGGAGGTGATGACCTGGAAATCTAGGGATTCGACATGTTCTCTGATCCACATCTGTATGGCTGCGGTGAGATTGGCATTGGAATAAGGTTGAAGAAGGTGGCCGTCCAGAGAGGTCACAGGGATGGGGTGGTTAATGGTCTCAAGATGACTCAAGATTTGAGTTTGGAGGACTGAACAACTAAAATGAAGACACTGACATTATCTGTGCCTTTTAAATAATGTACAACCAACCACACGGACTGATGTGATCCGACTTGTATCAGTTGCACGTATTCACCACTACACCACACATAAGTCAGTAGCCACAGGGGAGATTTTTCAAAGTGGGGTTTGGCAAATCTGCTGTTTAGTTGTTAGGAATGAAAAATGACAATCATCGTGTGTCAATTTTCTGTTTGAATGTAATAAAAAAAGGTAATAAAATACCTAATGGAATGAATCTGTTTTTTACATATCTGATGTTTTTTCTTGATCAGAAATTCAAGATTCAAGATTGTTTAACTATCATCGCACAGGTGTTCAACTAAATTGTCTTTGTGCTCACTGAAGACAGCTCACATAAGGAGGCAGTAAAATATAAGTAAAATAGCAAGGCTAAAATTGATGTCATGTGCACAAACACAGACACACACACACACACACACACACACACACACACACACACACACACACACAGAATCAGTTTAAGGTGCACAGATATGAGTATAAAAGGAAACACGGTAATAAGACAGTCTAATATAAAGTGAATCACAGGTAAACATACGGTAAATGTATACAGTCACATGTTGAGGTATCAGGATCAAAGGTGCTGTACTGACCGTCCCACAAATCACTGTTGGTGACCTCCTAGCATCAATAATTAGGTCAGTAATGGCTCTTGTATAACAGCTGGTGCATGTTTATTTTGTCCTGTATCGTTTTGCCAGATGGAAGAAGTTTAAGGAGATGGTTATCAGGGTGGGTTGAGTCCTGTAGGATGTTTGTGGTTTTCCAAAGGCAGCGAGTGGTGAAGATGCCATCCAGGACAGCCAGGTGTGTTTGTTATTTTCTCTGCGGCTTTGATCACTCTGAGTGTATGCTGTACCTCAGCGGTCTGCAGAATGAGCACCTGGCTGTAACTTGTTGGTGCTGTAGCTGGAGTTGTGGTTCCAGCAGCCGTCACCTCAGAAGTTGTGGAGCCTTTCAGCCAGTCTGGCATTGCTGCTGGATGGTGAGTTGGTGCTGGTCGATTTGTGATGTGCCGTATCCCTTGCCATGCACGTGGTGGGTCTGAGTTGTCAAAGTGGCTCTCAATCCTCATCCTGTAAGCCATCTTGGCCTCTCTGATGCCCCTCTTCAGCTCTGACCTGCAGCACTGTTTTGTTGAGCACCAGATAAGAGGAGAATCACTCTAGAGAGAACAGAGGAAGTGTAGGTCTTGATGGTTTCAACTTTGAAGATGGACCAGTTGGTACTACCAGAGCAGTCCTGTAGCTGCTCTGACGCTCCTTCAGGCCACGCCTGAATCACTCTGGTCTCTGGTTTCACTTTTCTGGTGAGTGCTCTTTATGCTGGAGTTAAAACGGGGAGATGTGTTCCGCCTAGGTGGGGGAGAGGTGTTGCTTTAAAGCCTTGCTTAATGTTGCTGTAAACATCATCAAGTCCATTTTCGTCTCAAATCCTCCTAAAATTGGAGACCATCCAACAACATTACTAGTGTAAAAACTACTGAAAAGCTTTCCTCATCCTAATTTTCTTTTTTATATTCTATTGCCCTCACCTTACAGGACAAATCAGTGGACTATTCTGTGATAAAACATTTAAGGTTTTGAGGTTTCAAAAAGGGACAATCAGTTATCTGTAGCTGGGTTAGGGTTAGGGTTAGGGTGGTGATATAACAGAGGAGCTAGCTTTGGACCTGATCATTTTCCATGTTCCTGTGACCAGATTCACACTCCTGTTATAGACACCTATTCAAACAAGGGCCACTCGTAAGTGGTGAGCTGATCTCAAGAGTGTTTTGTGTCCTTTTACAGGGTGCTGAAGGTGTTCCTCTCACGCACCGCCCAGCGGATGCCCTACCTGTCCAGCCTCCACCTGATGAGAATTCTGGGAGTGATTCTGATGACAGTCAGCTGGTTCCTGTGTGCATGGACGGTGGGTGTCCTTCAGAACCGCGATAGGAACATTCCAGTGTTTGTCTCAGCTACCACATCAGATGGACAGGGCTTCAACCTGTGTTACCTGGACCGCTGGGACCACATGATGGCTGTGGGTGAGCAGTAAACAGCAGCTGTGAAGCTGCTTCTCATTTCAGCTGTGCAGTAAACAAAATCAGTCAAACGTAAAGGCCTAATTAGCACAGGCAGCAGAGCTCCAAAGACCAAGTTCACACCTTTTTGAGCACATTTTTGGTGGGAAAAAGCTCTGGTGCTCCTGTTGCAGGAGGTAGAAAGGAGCAGGATGAAAGTTGAGCTGAACCCTGCAGGATTTCGAGTCTTGATTGCTGATTGAGTCCCTGATAGGCTAACAGAAACATAAGTCAACCACTTTTTATCTCCACAAATAATACAAGCTTGAAAGAGTTCTGCTGTGTGGTGGAGTTTCTAATGCTAACGGTTAGCTTCTACTAGCCGGGACGTTCTCTACTGTTTACTGGATGCTAAACCAACAACAGCCTTCCCCGCCGCGAGACTAGATTTGACATTATGACATGCAAATGGCTTTTCTAATCTGAGCGTTTCTGTTTGTTTTCTATCAGTAGCTAATGCAGATAATAGGGGTAGAACATGCCTTGCTTCAGAGTTGCTGCTGGTTGCTCATCTCACCACTGACCTGTTCACCTGATAGGTCTAGAGCAAAGTTACCCACCAGTCCTTGTCCTCACAGTCCAGTTATCAGGGCCTACTGCTAGTTTCCTTTTGTCTTGCATGTCCTGCTGTAGTTTCCCTTCTGCACTGGTCAGTCATCATATCAAAATAGTCTTCCACCCCTATTGCCTGCATTAGCCGCTGAAAGAAAATAGACGATACACTCGAGGCTACGGGGAAAAGCTCGGGTCAGGAAAAGCCTGACAGGTCTACGTCAGAGGGAAATATTAGCTTTCATGGACTCACCCATCTCCGTAGTAGGCTGTTGTTGGTTTAACATCCAGGAAACTATAGAGAACGCCTTAGCTAGTTGACTCTAACCCATAGCATTAGCATCGCCACAACATGGCAGAAATCCTTCAGGCTTGTGTTATGTGTGGAGATAAAACATCAATGTTCCATTTTGACCCAAGAAACATATATTAATAATGTCTGCGACCATGTCATGTGTCTTCTCCTGTAGCCATAGTGAGCATAAAATAAAATAAAGTACTAATTTGTGCATATTCCCAGGACAAACTTTGATAGCAAAACTAGATACGGACATCTTAGCTCTGACCATCCAATCGGAGGACAGAAAACTACTGACATCACTGTGAGCCAGCCAGTTTCCGGTCGGCTCACGGGTCCCTGGAAGAACAAAAAAATGAATGCAAGTCAACGGGACTCAAAACTCTATTTTCTAACCCGCTTAGCCTTCACCCTGGATCACACACGTTGTACTGCAGTTTAAATGAAAAGTAATGATGGGTGCTTCGACCACGCCAGTCATGTACGTTGAGATTTATCAGCTTGTAAAAGTTCGTAATTAGCATGACTACAAACCAGAAATTGGCACGTCGCGTATGTGACATCACCACATAATCTCCTCCCGCTAGCGTAGCTGCTACTCACCACATGACCAGATTTATGGTGGTTCTTTTCTCCTGTGGGAAGTTTGCCGAGCTTACGGCCCTTTTCCCTCAGTTATCTCCGTGTCTGGTTCGATGACGTCACTTTCGTGATGCACATTTGTAGTCCTGGACTTATGTTCACACAACGCCTAAAATAGCGTTCCCCCTGTTCGAAAATAAGCATGTTCTTGGTATCAAAATGTGACTTTAAAATTCACGGACATCAGATGTGAAATCCATGGAACATAACAAGCGGGATTAGAAAATAACGTTTTTAGCCTCGTTGACTTGCATTCAACGTGGGGGACGCTCCAGGAGTATGGGGTGGGTGGCCTTTGGTTAAGGGCCATTCAGTCCCTTTACCAGAGGAGCGTGAGTTTGGTCCACATAGCCGGTAGTAAGTCGGACCTGTTCCCGGTGAGGGTTGGACTCCGCCAGGGCTGCCCTTTGTCACTGGTTCTGTTCATCACTTTTATGGACAGAATTTCTAGGCGCAGCCGTGGTGTGGAGTGTGTCGAGTTTGGTGGCAGGAGAATCTCGTCTCTGCTTTTGCGGATGATGTGGTCCTCCTAGCTTCATCCAGCTCTGACCTTCAGCTCTTGCTGGGTAGGTTCGCGGCCGAGTGTGAAGCGGCTGGGATGAGGATCAGCACCTCCAAATCTGAGACCATGGTTCTCGACCGGAAAAGGGTGGCTTGCCGACTCCAGGTCGGGGGAGAGGTCCTACCTCAAGTGGAGGAGTTTAAGTATCTCGGGGTCTTGTTCACGAGTGAGGGTAGGAGGGATCGGGAGATCGACAGGCGGATTGGTTCGGCGTCTGCAGTGATGCGGACGCTGAACCGATCTGTCGTGGTGAAGAGGGAGCTGAGCCAGAAAGCCAGGCTCTCGATTTACCGGTCGATCTACGTCCCAATCCTCACCTATGGTCATGAGCTTTGGGTAATGACCGAAAGAACGAGATCGCGGATACAAGCAGCCAAAATGAGTTTCCTCCGTAGGGTGGCCGGGCTCAGCCTTAGAGATAGGGTGAGGAGCTCAGACATTTGGGAGGGACTCGGAGTAGAACCGCTGCTCCTCCGGATCGAACTGAGTCACTTGAGGTGGTTTGGGCATCTGGTCAGGATGCCTCCTGGACGCCTCCCTGGGGAGGTGTTTCGGGCATGTCCTGCCGGCAGAAGGCCCCCGGGTCGACCCAGGACACGTTGGAGAGGTTACATCTCCAATCTGGTCCGGGAACGCTTTGGGGTCCTGCCGGAGGAGCTGGTGGAGGTGGCCGGGGAGAGGACGGTCTGGAGCTCCCTAGTTGGGATGCTGCCCCCGCGACCCGGACCCGGATAAGCGGAGGAAGACGACGACGACTTGCGTTCGTTTTTTTTGTTCTTCCAGGGACCCGTGGTGCGGAAGTAGATGGGCGTGACTTAGGCTCTCCAGACTCAGAGTGGTAAATCTGAAAGCTAGCTCGTTAAAAATCCAGCTCTCCTGCTATAAGGAGCCTAAGTCACGCCCATCTACTTCAGGACCGTGGGTCCCTAACTATCAATAAAAAGAATGGGAGTATATGAGCTGAAAAAAGTTATTTTCTGATCCCGTTTGATATGCGCCGCGGATTTAACTTGTGATGTGTGTGAATACCAAGAAAGCGGCAAAAGATATTTTAGGTTTTGTGGGGAAACATTTCTCGTCTCACCAAATTTATGTCATCAAACCGAACAGGCAGAAGAAAAAACAACTGAGTTTAGCGAGCTTCACGTCCTTCTTCCAGGAGGACAGACGGAGTATTAAAGGTGGGGAAAACCACCATAAATCTGGTCATGTGGAAAGTAGCAGCTAGGCTAGGGGAGAGGAGATTCTGCTGTGATGTCTGCTTCGTAGTCTTTTAATGACCAGTTTTTACAAGCCAATAAATCTCAAAGTACCTGACAGACATCGTACAACACGTGTGTGATTCAGGGCGTAAGGCAACGTGGATTAGAAAATGGCCGTTCAGAGACCCATGAGCTGACCGGAGGGGGACGAGAATTAGGCTCCCAATACAGTCCAACCAATGAAGGCAGGATCTACTGATCTGAAGGCCTTGGGCAGCTAGGCCTCCCTTGACTACACACAAGCTGAAATCTAACTGGACACAACAACAAAAGTTAGAAGAGCCAGCGCAGCCAAACTGACAAATTCAAACTATTGGAAGTTAACTAATAAAATATCATAGAACAAAATGACTAAAATATTAGTTATAGTTAGTGATTCTGATGATGTTTAGGCCAGCAGAGCAGGCCGTGCTGGCCCTGACTGCACACCACTAAATTCGGACAACCGTAAATGGTTTAGTTTTGGATTTAAGAGACGATTCTTCATGTGAATAACCTCCTCATTGTTCCAACACTGTCCTCCAGCTGAGCTGCTGTTCCTGTGCTGGGGTAGTTCTCTGTGGACAGCTGTCCGGCCCGTTCCCTCAGCCTTCCACGAACCTCGCTACATGGGTATCGCCATCCACAACGAGCTGTTCCTGTCCTCCATGTTCCATGTGTTTCAGTAAGACAAGCCACTGCGGTCATGTTTGCTTGAATGACAACTTCTGCAGAGCTCAGCACACACAACACAACAATGTGGAGCTAACTTGGTGTTTCTGGTCTCCAGCTTTACCTTTCAGTCCCTCCATCCTGACTGGATGCTCCTGCTGTCGTTCGTGCACACCCATGCAACCGTCACGGTGACACTGGCCCTGCTCTTCATCCCAAAGGTATTCTTCATCTTCATGTCATGTGCAGCAGGATCTACTCTGACACGAGTAAACAGTTGTCCTGAATAGATTCTTGAGTGAACCGCTGTGGCTAAATGTGGTGATTTTTTTTATAAAGGTTGCTGCTTCAGTGTTTTAGGAGTTTTCGGTCTGGTATTTCTGTGGTTCCTGAAGTGGTTGGCCCAGTGTCGGTCCTACCCTGACCTGCTGTGGTCATCGTCTGGTCCAGAGCCTGACTGTTCTAGCTCGTTCTTCATCATCAGTGCTTTTGTTGTCCTGTTGCCTCTGGAGGGAGAGCCACAAGTTCCCGGTGGGATTAAGGTCTTGGAAGTTTCCTGGACCTGGACCACACATGATAATGTTTTGTTCCCTGGGCACCCTATGACACTTTTCCACTGACAGCGCAGTTTTCTGAGGCTACTTTTTTACCTCAGTGCATCTCCACTACCGGAGCCAGGGCCAAAGATGAGCATGAAGTTAGAAAACAGGTTTTGGGTTGTAAATTGCCCTCCTGATTGGTTGAGGATCCTCCCCAGGCAGAAGAAAGAGCTGAAGCCGTCTGAGAAATAGATGCTCTACCCCTGATTGCCTGTTCTCCAGCAAAAGTAAACCCTATGATTTCAGTGGGTTCACGTTGAAGCCTTTTCATTATAAATATGAATGATAACACAAAAGCTTTCCTTCCACTCATTCAGAGTGGGTACGGTAGCCAAATATTTACTCAAGTAATACTTTGAAATCTGCAGAACAATTATTTGGAGTGCTTCAATTATTTGATCATCAACACCACGTCCGAAGTCCAACACACACTAGACTTTGTCTTAAAACGTCACCAGCTGCCCAGGGCTTAGACCGTAAGTTAGCTTCTGTTTTTACCGCGCCGGTCGCCAACATCAGATTTTCTTACAATTCCAGTCGTGAAAATCCTAAACCTTTTTCATCTGAGGTTTGAATTCTTCTTTACACACGCCGTTCAAAATCATTTCAACCAGTGGCGGACTGATAATCGGGAGAAATGGGAGATTTCTCGGTGGCCTGGCCGTTAACCCTTTAAGCGCCAAAGTCGCAGAATTGCGACAAGCAGCAATGTTGGATTTAATAAGCCACAGCAGCAGAAAAGAGCCCTCATGCAGTTAATGTGTTACACAGCGGGGTGGCAGACACCTGTAACTTCAATCCAAGCAGCATTTGTGGGTGTGTTACTATTCAAATTTATGGAGTATTTAAAACTTGAACCCCGCCCACCAGTCGCAGAGCCACGGGGCTTGTCAGTCAGACCGAGTGAGAGCGAGCGAGTGGTGGAGGAAGAAAAACACAATGCCGAGAGGAATGTTCAGTGCTGACGAAGCTCTTCGTGTAGTACTGGCAGATTCGGATTCGGAGGAAGAATAATAAGAAGCGTGGCTTCAGCGCGCAGCAACAGGGAGTCTACACAAGCAGCCCATCCAGCCCTTACCTTTCCGGGGAATGTGGTGGCGGTGATGGGCCGGTGAAAACTCCGCTGGTGATCGATTCAGCCCCGGTAGTGTAAACCGCGGGAAATGCAGCAGGAGGGGGAGGAACCGCGGGGAAAAAAGGATCACTGCTAGCAGGGGGGTGGCCCAACACAGCCTCAGTGACAATAATGATGATGATGGCGGGGTTAGTTTGGGGGAAGAGGAACAGTATTCCAAGTGGATCAGGCATTTTGATGAGCCAGTTGGATACTGTGGAGACAGGGATCTGTCAAATTCAGAACACATTGATTTTCTGTCAGTTTTTTTGGATGAGGAATTCTGGACCCTCATCACAACTGAAACTAACCAATAAGCTCACCAGGATTTAGAGAGGGAGGAACTGAAATCTAGCTCCAGATATAATGACTGGTGCGATGTAACTGTCCCAGAAATGAAAGCATTCATTCAGTTCTGCATGGGGCTTGTGGAAAAGCCTGAGATTGAGGATTATATCTATCTATCTATCTATCTATCTATCTATCTATCTATCTATCTATCTATCTATCTATCTATCTATCTATCTATCTATCTATCTATCTATCTATCTGTCTATCTATCTATCTATCTATCTATCTATCTATCTATCTATCTATCTATCTGTCTCTGTCTGTCTGTCTGTCTGTCTGTCTGTCTGTCTGTCTGTCTGTCTGTCTGTCTGTCTGTCTGTCTGTCTGTCTGTCTGTCTGTCTGTCTG
>SSNQ01000141.1:578682-643125 GCA_006942095.1 Nothobranchius kuhntae | reverse complement strand
TGCAGAGAGCTGGGACCACAGTAACAAAGGTCACCATCAGTAACACACTACAACGGCAGGGAATCAAATCCTGCAGTGCCAGACGTGTTCCGCTGCTGAAGCCAGTGCATGTCCAGGCCCGTCTGAAGTTTGCCAGAGAGCACATGGATGATACAGCAGAGGATTGGGAGAATGTCATGTGGTCAGATGAAACCAAAGTAGAACTTTTTGGTATAAACTCAACTCGTCGTGTTTGGAGGAAGAATACTGAGTTGCATCCCAAGAACACCATATCTACTGTGAAGCATGGGGGTGGGAACATCATGCTTTGGGGCTGTTTTTCTGCTAAGGGGACAGGACGACTGATCCGTGTTAAGGACAGAATGAATGGGGCCATGTATCGTGAGATTCTGAGCCAAAACCTCCTTCCATCAGTGAGAGCTTTGAAGATGAAACGTGGCTGGGTCTTCCAACACGACAATGATCCCAAACACACCGCCCGGGCAACAAAGGAGTGGCTCCGTAAGAAGCATTTGAAAGTCCTGGAGTGGCCTAGCCAGTCTCCAGACCTCAACCCCATAGAAAATCTGTGGAGGGAGCTGAAAGTCCGTGTTGCTCGGCGACAGCCCCAAAACATCACTGCTCTCGAGAAGATCTGCATGGAGGAATGGGCCAAAATACCAGCTACTGTGTGTGCAAACCTGGTAAAGACCGATAGTAATCGTTTGACCTCTGTTATTGCCAACAAAGGTTATGTTACAAAGTACTGAGTTGAATTTTTGTTATTGACCAAATACTTATTTTCCACCCTGATTTACAAATAAATTCTTTAAAAATCCTGCCATGTGAATTCATGGATTTCTTTTCACATTCTGTCTCTCACAGTTGAAGTGTACCTATGATGTAAATTACTGACCTCTGTCATCATTTTAAGTGGGAGAACTTACACAATCGGTGGCTGACTAAATACTTTTTTGCCCCACTGTATATATATAATAAACCAAAGAAGGGATGAGTGAAATGTGTTCATGACACTGAAGCACCAAAAACGGTGTTCTTGATTGATACGCAGTAAACATAACAAAATACCAATGAAGTAATAAATATTTTATATATACATACATAGTTATATATGTATACATAGGAATATATGTATCATAAACAACAACAACACTAAGAAAATAAGACAAAAACATAAAAAAAGAAATCTGCAAATGTGATGCAATCCAATATGGCTGCCACCTGATGACGTCATAATATGCAAATTATGTGAGTGAATTTGTTCCTATCACAAAACTTGGCGCATACTGAAGATTTTTCTAATTTACAATATTCCTCTATCTCTAACTAGATTTAAGCTACAAGCTCTTTAAACAGTGATGTAAAAAATTCAAATTTTACTGAAAAAACTATGGCGCCTAAAGGGTTAAACCAGTGGTTGCCAGTCATGACGTGTGCAATATCTAAATGAATAATCCATCATGCAGCTCATCAGGGCATCTGCTCTAACTGGGCACAAAGACACCCCCTCCTCTCACTGTCGGGGTCTTTTAAAGCACCCCCCCACCCCACCCCCACCCCCCACCCCAGAGCAGCACCACTGCACCTTTGGCCCCAGAGGGAAAATGGACCTAGACGGACCAGGAAAGGGGGAGCAGAAAAGGAGATTGAAAAAGAAGAAAGCTCTGGCCATAGATGCATGTCCAGGCTGGCCTGTATGTGATCGTGTTGGGAGAACCGGTTTAAGGTGGAGTTTTTGGGCCAGTTTAATTATCGCGCAATGCTGGGCGCGTGGGGTGGGTTGGGGAGGGAGAATCAGCAGCTGAATTTTGTTCATAAAATATCTAACAATAAATATCAGATGGGAAAGAGGGAATTATACAACACCAATTTAATACTTATTATAGGGAGCCTGAGTCACGCCCATCTACTTCCGCACCAATGGGGCTAAAAGCGCTATTTTCTAATCCCGCTTAGTTTGTGCCATGGGTTTTACATATGATGTCCGGGAATTTTAAAGAAGGATTTTGATACCAAGAAGGTGCGTATTTTCTAACGGGGAAAAGCTGCATTTTTGGTTCTTTTTTCAAACACAGGAAAGGTTTCTTTTTTTACCTTGCTGACATTTTCGTTTGCCAACTGCAAAACATCCTCAGAGCTGACACTGATGATAACATCACTTCCTACTCCGTTTATCCGCGGGCAACACAGGACGTTGTCGCCCTCTGCTGCCCGCGGATAAACAGAGAAGGAAGTGACGCCACCATCAGCGTCAGCTCTGAGGAAGTTTAAAGCCGGTAAACAAAACCGTCAGCAAGGTAAAAAAGAAACCGTTCCTGTGTTTTAAAAAATAACCAAAAATGCAGTTAGAAACTAAACACAGCAAGAACATACCAAAGGGGGAAATGCTATTTTAGGTTTTTTGTGAAAATAAGTCCAGGACTACAAATGCGCTTCACGAAAGTGACGTCATTGAAACCAGAAGGAAAAATGGCTGTGTGTTCAGCAAACTTTAAATCCTTCCTTCAGGAGGAAAGAACCACCGTAAATCTGGTCATGTGGTGAGTAGCAGCTACGCTAGGGGAGAAGAGATTATGTGGTGATTGTATGAAATCCGATGTCTATTTGTAGTCACGCTAATTACGAACTTTTACAAACTGATAAATCTCAAAGCACGTGATTGGCGTGGTCAAAACACCCATCATTATTTTGCATTTAAATTGAAGCCCAACATATGTGCGATGCAGGGCGTAAGGCAAAGCGGGTTAGAAAGTAACTCTTTCAGTCCTGTTGACTTGCATTCCTTTTTTCGTTCTTCCAGGGACCCATGAGCCGACCGGGAAGGGAGGAGACTTAGGCTCCCTATGGACAGTTTGATCGTCCATTCAGAGAAAACCTCCCAGAATTCATGCGGGGTTATTAATATTCAGCAGAAGCAAAGAAAAATCTACAGGCATTTGTAGTTTGAGTTGCAAAAATTATTTTCAATACACTCAAACATGTTTGCATGTTTCACAGTTTATCTCAGAGTCTAAACCTGTGCGAGAGGAAATAGCAGCAGAGGTGTATGAAGATGAAGTGGATTTGCGACGCTCTGCAACGTGCCTCAACAACAGCTTCCGCTCTCTCTGGAGCGAGCGCAGCATGGACCCAGAGGACTTTCGGGTAACATCTCTTCTCTTAGAAAGATGCTATTGAATTAAACTGGAACTAAATGAATATTTTTTAAATATTCCACAATTTGATTTATGGCTAAATATTGCTGGGTTTCACATGACGTTGCATCCACGTCACCTAATGCAGAAGGGGTACGTAAGAAGCGTGTAACGTGGCGTTTATACCTTGTTAAAATCAAACAAATGTACCAGTAAATGGGATTTAAAAAGGCATAAACAGTTAGCTACAAGTAGATCCTAGCACATGCTCATCATTAGCATTAGCGATAGCGTTATTATCATGTGCTAATGAATTAAAATACACAACTCACTACTTATTTGAGCAGAAACAAGGCGACGGTCATTTAAAGCTTCTCCGGATCACTAAAAGGTTAACCAACCTGAAATAAAACCGCGGCAGGATCCAGGTTTGTAAAAGGCTTTCGTTTGGGTTGCTGTGTGATACGAGGAGGCAGCGCAAGCTAGTTTGTTGCGATCGCTTCAGCGCTGGGTAAATCCTCCACAGTGTATGGTAAATGGCCTGTATTTGATATAGCGCCTTCTGGAGTCCTGGAACCCCCCAAGGCGCTTTACAACACAATCAGTCATTCACCCATTCACACACTGGTGGTGATGAGCCACGATGTAGCGCACTGACAGAGGCGAGGCTGCCGAGCACTGGCGCCACCGGTCCCTCCGACCACCACCAGCAGGCAACGTGGGTTAAGTGTCTTGCCCAAGGACACAACGACAGCGACAGACTGAGCGGGGCTCGAACCTGCAACCTTCCGATTACGGGGCGAGCACTTAACTCCTGTGCCACCGTCGCCCCATATGTACGTGTGTGTGTGTGTGTGTGTGTGTGTGGGGGGGGGGGGGGGGGGGGGGGGGGCTGGTTTCATCCATCCGATCACATCTGTGAAAACTGCGGGGGTGAGCAGAGCATTCTTTGGGCTCCCTCCCTTTTAGGGGAGCCAAGCTCCCCCTAGCTCCCCCATAATTTGAACCCTTCCTACAGTCGACACAAGAACGCATCCTGAAGATATCTTTAGAATATAAACATCAAGGTGGCGTTACTTCCAGTTACACCATGACACTGAGCAGTAAAACTCGGAGACCTAACCAACATAAGATGTTGTGAAAACAGCCTTTTACCTTGATTCCCACTTGATTCATTTAAAAGCAAATCCGAACACCGCAAGGAATGGCCGTTGGATAACGTCCCACTTCTTCCCGACTTTTATCCTTTCTGTTTTTGAATTATTTATATTATTTATTCATTCTTATTTTGTTTCACTGTATGTTTTAGATGATGAGTTATATATTTATTTGTATTACATGGCTGAGGTGATTTCTTCACCTACAGTATTAATAATCTTTTATTGATTGGCCCAGTCCATGCCACCCATGTTGATTACAAAGGTGGGAATCCACAGGCGTGAAAGAGGACATTTCATGTTTTTTAAGGTGCAAGTTAACTGAGAAACCATTTTTGTCTTGTCACTTTTGAAATTTGAGCACACACTCTTGAGTATTTCATGCAGGCTGAACATGAAAATAGTCTCCTACACCTATCTCCTGCATCAGCTTCTGATAGAAAACAGACGGCGAAACTCTAGGATAGAAAATCCTGACAGATCTACGTCACACTGTCACTAACATTCATGGACTCACCCAACTTGACTCGCGACGGGGAAGGCTGTTGTTGGTTTAGCGTCCAGGAAACAGCAGAGAATGCCTCTGCTAGTAGAAGCTAACCATTAGCATTAGCAACTCCACCACACAGCAGAACTCCTCCAGGCTTTTGTTATTTGTGGAGATAAAATATCAACATTGCAGATCAGAGTCAGTGGTAGGGTTGTATTGCTGTTAGCCAATCAGAGGTGAGATGTCCACATACCTGAAAACAAGACTCCAAATCCTGGTGTTTGTTTGTGTGTTTCAACCTTTATTTTACCAGGTAAAATGTTTGAGAACATGTTCTCATTTACAAACACGACCTGGTTTTCTGCATCCCATTACGCTGGCCAGCTTCTACTTCCTGAAACAGGAGTGCAAGAGCTTGTTTGTACACACACAGATCATCTCACAAGCCATTCATTTCTACTAGATACCACTGCAGATGTATGGAAAAAAAAATTGTGAACTTGGTCCATAAAGCTGCAATAGTTCTAAAGTCTGAATCACCCTCACATAAAACAATCTCACCAGCGTTACTCCTCCATTTTAGTTTGTTCCAAAATGAGTCATTGCTGGCCACACACCCCAGTCTCCTGACAGGCTGGATCTTTATCACGTGGACAATTATAGGTCGCGTTCCTGCTTTCTCTACCAACATCAAATAAAGCTATAATCCAGAGTTTTTCCCTTTCAGGGTTTGTGTATCTTCTTTTTAAATCAGTGAAAGTGATAGTCTTACTGTGATATTAACGTAGATAATACGTTATTTTTTTGCTAAGACCACCCCTGTCAGGTTGAGGCCCACGCACATGTGAACTGATCGTCATTCAGCATTAACCAATGGCATCAGACATCTGCTTACATACAGATGTGTTTATTTTTAAACACTGAATACAACTAAATGTGTGCAATTTTAAATAAGACCAACATTTTCTCATCACCTCTAGCTCATTGACACCTAAACTGCCCATTTTCATCACTTCAGTACGAAAAGGGGGTTTCCCTTTTCTGACTGCAGATCCTAATGCAGCGTAAAACTGACGCGATGGGATGTCCGCAGCAGGGGCACCAAACGAGCTCAATGTACTGCACCTGAACCGTATCCTCTTGTTGTTTAACCTTCCCCTCACCCCTGTCCTAACCTTAACCATCTTGCTAGCTAACACGTTACCCTTACAGTGACCAAGCGTTTGTTTCCCACATAAAATGAGTTGGGTTTGGACCGAGGCAACGCGAGGGGGAGGTTTCAGCTACCACGGTGGAGGTTAGTAATAGAGGGTATTTGTAACCTCCCCTTCGCCAGAGGGTATGTTCTAACCTTCCCCTAGCCTGGGCAGCAAATTCGAAAATTCAGTCAGAATGCACGGGAAACACGCTTGGTCACTGTAAGAGTAACGCTGTTGGTAGCAAGAGGGTTAAGGTTAGCATGAGGGTGAGGGGAAGGTTATGAATAGCAAACCGTTAAGATTTAGGTGCGGTTAAATGAGCTGGTTCGGTGCCGCAGCAGCGGACATCCCATCGCTGCATTAGGATCTGCAGTCAGAAAGGACAAAACCCCTTTTCGTACATAAGTGACAAAAAGGGCACTTTTGGCATCAGGGGTTTGACGCGGAGGGTGGCTGGCCAAGCGTTAGTTTTTGACGCGCTGGGAGTGAGAATGTGTTAAAATGCACGAGAACGTTTTTTATGTTTAACACTGTGGTTTCTGTGAATTATCTGAGAGCCATGTGCAGTCATCAAAAAGGCCACATACGGCTCGCGAGCCATAGGTTCCCGACCCCTGACGTAGACAGATGCAGGGTTGACAGCTTTTCTTGTGGACAAGTAAGTCTTTGAAATATATATATATATATATATATATATATATATATATATATATATATATATATATAGAGAGAGAGAGAGAGAGAGAGAGAGAGAGAGAGAGAGAGAGAGAGAGAGAGAGAGATGTGTGACAGAACTTTCACATCTCATCCTCGACAGGTGGTCTCATCCTTCCCAGTTCGGGTCCTCTACCAGAGGCTTGGGAGTTTGAGCGTTCTGCAGTGTCTTTGCCGTTCCTTGAGCTGCACTTTTCTGGACTCAGATGTCTGATGTTTTTCCTGGGATCTGCTTTAGCCACTCCACCAGTGGGGGGTTTACTGCCCCAATGACCACGGGCACCACCGAGGTCTTCACTCTCCAGGCTTTCTTAAGTTCTTCTTTGAGACCCTGGTACTCTCTAGTTTCTCCTGTTCCTTTTTCCTGATGTTGCATCACTTGGTATTTCCACAACGACCACAACGGCTGTCCTCTGTAGTTTGTCCACCACCACAATGTCTGGTTGGTTCGCGATAACAACTTTGTCGGTCTAGACCTGGAAGTCCCACAGGAGCTTGGCTCTCTTGTTCTCAACCACCTTAGGGGGTGTTACCCACTATGACCTTGGGGCTTCCAGTCCATACTCTGCACAGATGTTTCTACATGAAGCCAGCCACTTGTTATGGCGTTCTATGCAAGCTTTCCCTGCCAGCATCTCACACCCTGCAGTTATGTGGTGGATTGTCTCAGAGGCCTCTTTGTATATAGCCTACACCTTGGGTCTTGTTTGGTGTGGTAGATCTTGGCCTCTGTTGCTCTGATGTTCAGACCCAGTCCTTGTGCGGCCATGATGAGTACCTATGTGCTGTCCTTCAGACCAGCTCTTTCTAGCCATTGGTAGGATGTCTTTATATAAGCCACTTCAGTTATCTGTTGGTGGTACATCCTACGTAGGGGTTTGTCCTTCCACGATGGTATTCTAACTAACTAAAACTTTATTTATACAGGGAGTGCAGAATTATTAGGCAAGTTGTATTTTTGAGGAATAATTTTATTATTGAACAACAACCATGTTCTCAATGAACCCAAAAAACTCATTAATATCAAAGCTGAATGTTTTTGGAAGTAGTTTTTAGTTTGTTTGTAGTTTTAGATATTTTAGGGGGGTATCTGTGTGTGCAGGCGACTATTACTGTGCATAATTATTAGGCAACTTAACAAAAAACAAATATATACCCAATTCAATTATTTATTTTTACCAGTGAAACCAGTATTCTCCACATTCCCAAATATACATTTCTGACATTCAAAAACAATACAAAAACAAATCAGCGACCAGTATAGCCTCCTTTCTTTGCAAGGACACTCCAAAGCCTGCCATCCATGGATTCTGTCAGTGTTTTGATCTGTTCACCATCAACATTGCGTGCAGCAGCAACCACAGCCTCCCAGACACTGTTCAGAGAGGTGTACCGTTTTCCCTCCTTGTAAATCTCACATGTGATGATGGACCACAGGTTCTCAATGGGGTTCAGATCAGGTGAACAAGGAGGCCATGTCACTAGTTTTTCTTCTTTTATACCCTTTCTTGCCAGCCACGCTGTGGAGTACTTGGACGCGTGTGATGGAGCATTGTCCTGCATGAACATCATGTTTTTCTTGAAGGATGCAGACTTCTTCCTGTACCACTGCTTGAAGAAGGAGTCTTCCAGAAACTGGCAGTAGGACTGGGAGTTGAGCTCGACTCCATCCTCAACCCGAAAAGGCCCCACAAGCTCATCTTTGATGATACCAGCCCAAACCAGTACTCCACCTCCACCTTGCTGGCGTCTGAGTCGGACTGGAGCTGCTCCTCTCGTTAACTCTCATCGTGACGCCAGAGCTGGCTCTGTTGGCACTTATTAGTGCTTGGTTCTGTGGCTCAGGTTTAAAACCATCCTCTTCAACCACGCCCCAGCGCGTTGAGGGGGCACGCGCTGTGTGTGTGTGTGTGTGTGTGTGTGTGTAGGGATAAGTTGCAGATACAGGAAATGCAGACATGAATATTTCTGCATCGTCGCTATAGTGCCCCCTCCAGCCTGGCGTCCCTTTGCGTTGCTTACACTGCATACCCTCTTTTTACACCACTGAGAGGACTCAGTGGTCTCCTTTAAAAAAGCAGCTGAAGACCTATCTGTTCAGGCTTTGGTGCGACTTTTTTATCCTCTTCTTCCTGACTAGCTTCTTCTTCTGGTGTTTCTGCCATTTGTGTGTTTTTCAGGCTCTTGTGTTTACGTTTTCATTTTGATACATAATTGTTGATCTTATTTTTTCCTTCTTTTCTCCCATTTTCATCAACTTTTAAAAATATTTTTTAATTGTTCCTGGGAAGCGCCTTGTGAATTTCATCTTGAGAGGCGCTATATAACAATGTCCCTTCCTCTTCACAGTAAGGAACTAATTAAAACAGCTTATATTAGACATATAATTCCTAAAACAAACACTGCTAGAAAACCGGCGGATGTTTTTACCACGTTTGGAGTGTGTAGAGGCAGTAGAGACCTGCATGGCAGCACAAAATGTGAGTTTAGCATTATAAGTCCCTCTTGAGACGGGGACTTAAAATGTAGAGACCTGCATAGCATTTGTTTTGGCAAATGACATTTCTAGATGAAATGCCTGCTTTGGTGATACTCAACTCTTCCAAGTCAAGATGGCTGTCATGCAGCCTGACTGAGTGAATGAATAATGGATGCTCCGGAGAACACTTTGGAATCCTGACGCAGAAAGGCGCTACACCAGTGAAGGTCCTTTATCATTTTATTCCAAAGTGCTTTACACTACAGCCAATCATTCCCCCATTCACACACTGGAGGTGATGAGCTACATCATAGCCACAGCTGCCCTGGTGCACACACAGGCCCCATCGGACCCTTCGACCACCACCAGCAGTCAAGGAGGGTTAAGTTGCCCAAGGACACGACTGATGGCGCCTGGCTTCGAACCCGCAACTCACAGACTACAGGGTGACCTCTTAACCTGAACCACTGTCGTCCCAAAAGTCCAACATAAATCTAATCCATCATTATTCTTATGAAACAGACCAGTGGGAATGAAATGTCAACATGTGTTCTTTTTCAAAAGCTATAGAGCTCCGGGAGTTGACGTCACTTCTCCCAGCATGCAACAGTTCAAATCGAAACAGCGCCATATTGGCAGGCAGAAGCCGGCAGCTGGACTATTTGTTATTGTCAGAAAACTCCATCAGACAGGAAATATGGTAGATTCCTGTTGTGCCCCAGGATGCAGAACAGACGCGGACGACATAAGGAATGAGCCATGTACAGGATTCCCCAAGATCCGGAGCGCCGCAAACGTTGGATCGTTGTATTAAAACGCGCTAGTGACCGGGCTAAAATTAAACTGCGGGACCCCGAGAGTAAAGGTTTTGGCTTATGCATCGACCGCTTCATATCAGGTACTTAAACCAACGTTTCCTCAACTGTGTATGGTGTTTATTTTAAATGCTTTTATTACGATTCTTAGTGGGCTTCCTAAACTTATTTAGGCGTGGCTTTTTCTGTCTTATTACTCACAGCAACAAGTAAACATCACGTAAAACGTTGCCTCGTGATTTTTGCGTGCTGCCGTTTAGTGTTTTATGATCACAGCAATTAACCGGCTAAGCTGTATTTAATTTTTAACCAATGGTTGATCAATTGTCAGATCACACATAAAAGGCACTTTGGATTGCTATTACCTGTCTCACCGAGACAGATCTCAGACAGATCCTGAGACGCTCCTGCCTGACATATTTATTTTATTCACGGAAAAAAATCAAACTAGTGATTTCTCTTGGCGTTCAGTTTATACATTCAAACAGCACAGCACTCTATTTAAACTTCTTACGTGTAAATCTGTTATTTGTCCATCCATCCATTTTCATCCGCTTATCCGGAGTCGGGTCGCGGGAGCAGTAGCCTAAGTCCAGACGCCCAGACTTCCCTCTCCCCAGCCACTTGGCCAGCTCCTCCGGGGGAATCCCAAGGGGTTCCCTGGCCAGGTCCGGTCCGACAGCTTCTGGCATTTTTAAAAAGTATCCCAGGGTCACGGTAAGGGTCGGAGATGTTTAGTCTATTTAATGTCTGACTATATAAAACGATTTCTTCGGTTTTAAAGTGTGAAGTAAACTCCAACGGAGTAAAATCCAAGCCGATCCCGTTCATTTTGTTTACCTTTGTTGCCTGCCACCATGGCGTCTACTCTCTGAGAGTCACCTGACGTCCGGAGCTCTATTGTGACATTTTCATTGGTCTAGACCAGTGAACCTCAATTGGCAGCCCGCGGGCCACATCCGGCCTGCCAGACCTTTTCACTTGGACCCCCAACTCTTTGGGCTCTAACGCCCGTTAGAAAAGTTTAGCAGCAAAATTCCTGTCCCAAATATCAATAATTGTTTGTTCTCCAAACAAAACTAAAATTATAATCAAAACAGTTTAGATGGAAAACAAAGCCATTTTAAATATTAATAAATTAAGATACAATTATACTTGAACTTTATTTTAGAAGAACATCTGGCCCTCACGGTGTTTGCTGCAAAGATGTCCGAACCTTGAACTGATTTAGTTGAGGACCCCTGGTCTAGACCATCAGTAATCACAACATCTATCAGTAGAAAGTAGAATGTCTGTCTACCTTACAGGACTAGGCCATTGTTGTCTAGAAAAGTTTTTTTTTTATAGGTTTTCATTCAGAGAGCTTACCATGCTGCTGAATGGTCAAATACGAATCTTTTCAGTATTAATGAACTCGTTCTTCGATGCCAAAAAGCAGCCATGACTGTGCAGGTTAGTGGGTGCACCTGACAGCTCCTGGAAGCACATTATCACCTCTTCATGTTAGCACAACTGCTGGAAACTCCAAGTCTAGGCATGTTGTAAGTATGTCTAAGGCTAAAAGTGTCCAATAAGGTCATGTGAAGCAGTTTGTGAGTTTTATAGCAACCCTAAAACCTGCAGCTTTGCTGAAAACAGTAATGTGCACAAACCATGTTCATTCTGACAGCCGCTTAAACAGCCAGAGCTTACCATCACTCTTCACAAGCACATCATTTTCATCCATTTTTATTGTAATAACACAGCATTAGAATGAAGGGGAGAAGCAGCAACCTGCCCATTACATTTCTGATTACACGGTACGACACAGTAATGTTGCACATGCTCTTCAATCCTGACTGTGGGATGATTTTGGGTCAAACCAATTCAGTGCAAGCCTAGCCGTTTCCCATTGTTGTTGGCTTTAGAGCGCCTGACCCACATGCACCTCCTGACGCCTCTTTACATTCTCATCGTTTTTACTATGTCAGATTTTTTTATTTACTTTTGTAAGTGTGCTGCAGCCTCTGCCGGGACTCCCTTGTAAGAAGTTTTTCATTTCAACGGCCATTCCTGGTTACAGAAAAGTTCAATAAAAACAAATTGACACTTTTTACTTTGAATTTCTGTTTTTGTAACTTAAACAAGTAGTTGCCATACTTGTCCTTACACAAAAGAAATGGTGGTTAAAACCAGTTAGTCTTCAACAGCGTTCAGATACACAAAGAAGCCCCTGTTGAACATCAATTTGTATTTTGATACGATGAAGAACTTTGATGGAGCAGACACAGTTTAGGTCCTTTAGGCTGTAGTTTCAGTTTAAGCATCTCCAAATACACTTCATGTATCAAAGAGCAGATAAAGTAAGCTGCAAATACACAGGGCAGCGCCCCCCGGTGGCCTACTTGTACCACTGTACTGGTGCAGGTTTGGGAACTTGATAGTTGAGGGTGTCCAGCTCTTCCCACGGCTCCAGCGTCGGACCAGGAATAGCAACCGTCTGAGAGGAAGAGGAGTACTTTTGTTAAGCCAAACTCTGGAAAACTCACATATGATCAAACATAAAAGCAACAGATTTCTGTTCAACATTAATGCAAGACGCCTCTTTGCTTGAACATCAACTACAACCTTGATCACAAAGAATCTGGAGGCCATGACAGATCTAACAGCACATCGTGGACGTTTAGATTGATCTAAAATTCATAAGGTAAGGTGGGTTACTTAATTAAATTCATAAAACACACTGGTTGTATTTTCATGTTCATGTTGGATCAGAAACACTGCCCGTTTCCATAGCAACGCTTTACTTTTCTATAGTGCACCAAGCCGGGCAACAAAAGGAACTAGAAGATACCTTAATAATGGGGTCCTTGGCAGGTGCCCAGGATGGCACTATTTTTGCATGTAATCTCCATCTTCCATAGGGGTTGATGAGGTGCCGTTCTAGGACCAAATACTCCAAGACGTCCTTCGGCTGCTCCTCGCTGCCCAACATCAGCCTCCCAAAGCGGTCATAAATGGCCAGAGTCTGCAAAGCAATCAGACGACAGAGGGGTTCCTTCAGCCTCCGATGGTTTCACTGAACTATGTAGCCACATCTGCTAACCCAATCGCCACTAAGAAGACCTGCTTAGGTCACCTAAGAGCTAACCTGTGTGTAATGGAGTCTAATTACAAATACACCTGTGAAGGCCTCAGTGGCGACACGTTGGACGGGGGGGATCGCCTTGTCAGGACTTTTACAGTCGCGTGGAGAATAACTGTAGGGGTTAATTGCCTGTTTGTACAGATGGTTCCAAAAGGTCCCTTCATGGAAGTAACAGCCATTCCCGAGCTAGAGGTGCAGAGTTCACGGAGGACATCAGATAGTTTGAGTGTGTTTGCTGCGGAGTTGGTTGCAGCGCTTAATTTGTAAATGAAACGTTCCCGAAACGCAAATACTGACGTCAAACCAAAGTCCACTACAGGGAAAGCAGATGCAGGAGCACGCACAAGGGGACGGTTGGGGGGCGGTCCGGTTGACTTGCTGGAGTTTTTGACAATTAAAACTTGCGCCCACATTTTCTAAGTTAACACACATCTCTTTCAACAACGTAGTTTTTGCATCTTTACTGTTCCCCTGCTTCAGATCTAGCGACCGCAGAAATAGCAGAGTGCCCTGGCCGCACCGGTGCGGTGACTTCAGAACAGGTGATGCGCTCCACAGCAGCAAAACGCATCAGGCACAAATAAAAGACAGAAACCATGAAAGGATATGAGCCGACATAAACGATCGCGTGTTAACTTTGTTTTTGAGGTGGCGACACGTTGAGAATGTTACTGTGGCCGTGCTCCGGGCGCATCTGTCTGGAGTGTGTCATCGATCAGAGCTCTGCGCCTCTCAGCTCTCAATAATCCCGGAGAGTCCACATAAATATGTAATATAAGTAGAACCATGATCGTTTTCGGGCTCCCCCTGGGTGTGGAAGCTGAGGGCTTCCAGGGCAGCCTGCCATCCTTCGGGGTGAGCCGGGATCCCTTTAGCTCACATGTAATTAGGACCCTACGTATGCGAGTTGCCGGAACCTAGCAGACAGTTGCCGGAACAGTTTTTTTGAAATAAGACAGTTCCCGGATCTTGTTCCGGCAAGATCCGGCTCAAATTAAGCCCTGGTTGTCTTTGGAGTGTGTGGAGGACAGTAGCGAGAGGAGACCGCTGTTGAGACTGTTGAACGTGTTTGTTAGTTATTAGCAGTCCAGTGAAGGATGATGCTGGTGGACTAGGGCTTTACGGCGGCGTCAGGTTTGAGAGTCTGGTAGATCCGTTCGGTCAAGTTGTGAGGAGGGAGAAAAGTTTGGGGGCGTGTAGGATTGTTCTAGAGGTGTAGTGCGAGTCTGACACAGGAGGTAGTAATGCAACTTTGAAGGAAGCAGGTCGCCGTAAAGCACCACTGAAGAAGATGTCCTCAGTGGTTTGTTAGGAATTATGGAACAAACAGCATCATGAAGACCAAGAACTCAGCAGACAGGTCAGGGATGAAGTTGAAGACGTGTTTAAAGCAGGGTTAGGTTATAATGCTACAAGAACATCTAGCTACCAAGACATGGCCGTCCAACTAAACTGACAGACGAGCAAAGAGAGCTCTGGTCAGAGAAGCTTCCAAGAGGCCCATGGTCAGTCTGGAGGAGCTACAGAAATCCACAGCTCAGGTGGGACAACCTGTCCACAGGACAACTGTAAGACATGTCCACCACCAATATGGAGGAGTGGCCAGAAGAAAGCAGTTACTGACAGAAAGACAAAACGTCTCATTTGCAGGTCTCCAGCAGACATGTGGAAGGTGTTCTGGTCAGACCAGAGCAAAGGTGAACTTTTGGAACTAAATGCAAAGGAAAAGTAACACAACATCTCCACTGTGAAACATGGTGGTGGCAGTATCATGCTGTGGAGAAGCTTTTCTTCAGCAGGGGCAGGGATCTGGTCAGAGTTGATGGAAGATGGATGGAGCTGAATTCAGGACAATCCTGGAAGAACACCTGTTGGGAGACTGGGAAGGAGAGTCACCTTCCAGCAGGAGAATGACCTTAACTGGTCTTCCAGGCTGTACTGTGAGACCTCTTCAAACGCTCCAGAACGCAGCGGCACGTCTGGTCTTCAATCGGCCTAAAAGAGCACATCACCCCTCTGTTCATTGAGCTCCACTGGCTACCGCTAGCTGCACGCATCAAATGACTAGCACTAGCATACAAAGTCCTGGATGGTACGGCTCCCATCCACCTGAATCCTCTTGTAAAGGCTTACATCGGCTGCTCTGCCCACACCACACGCAGGACAATCTAGACTGGACCCGAGCCGACCTGTTCAGCTGACAGAGCTGCGCATGTTGGTTATTTACCCAGCTTCATTTTTCCATACGTAGCGCTGCTAGAGCCCATAACGGCCGTTGGGCTGCAGCGGTGGCTGAGGGGGAGAGAGAGACACGTCTGCTGCAGCAGAACGGAGTTCAGCGCCCGACGCTGGTTTTACTTCAGCGTCAGCTCGAGTGCAGTTTAGTAGACTTCAGTGGACGTCACATGAAAGTGCAAATGGTTTGAATGTTTCTGATGAAACAAGCCGTAAAACACGTCAGAGTTAGTGCGGGGTTTCCGAGTTCAGACGGCACAGACAATGCAGGGAAAACTCTGCATGAATGTCTGTTATTTACATCTGAAAGCTCTTTTTACCTTCAGTCCTCCTAACACCGAGTAGAACAGTGGCCCCCAAACCCCAATGCACACCCCCACCTCCGACGGCCAACCGGGAGGTGTACTGTAGGAAGGGCAGCGGTGTGCGTGCACCTTGCTGTTATACTGCAGGCTGGTGTAATGAACCGCCAGCATCCCCAAGGTGGTACAGCTGCCTTAAAGCACATGAATGTTGCCATACACACACACCTTTTCATGTTTTTATTATCAAATTTATTGACATGGGAAAAATTACCATGATGAGTCAGAAATGTCGGTAAGGATAAACTTTAGATTTATTGCCCAGCCCTACTATACATTATTATATATTTGATAAAAAATATGTCATCTATATTATGAATAATGTGTTGAACCTTGATTTGAAGAAAATTGTGAATTGAACTGAAATCACAATTCAATCGTTTCCTAGAATGGTTCAGCCGTAGCGAGAGCTACGATGGAACGGTTTCCATCGAACATCCGCGCGTTACAACGGCCCAGTCAGAGTCCAGGCCGAAACCCCAGGGAGACCTGCTGCTCAGGTGGTTCGAGTTGTTTTGCGGAGAACAACATTTCAGTACAAAGCTGGTAGTCTGGGTCGGCCACAGAATCTCAAAAGCATTTCTGTCTGCAGTAGTAAGGCGTCACAATGACCTTTGGAAGGAACTGTGTGGGGAACATGCAGCAGCCTACATCTCACCTGCTTGGAGTGCATGCGGACTGTCACCTGCCCGTACAAGTTGCCTTTGGTGACCATGTCTGGAGAGCGGGCGTGAACCACGCGGGGCGGCTCCAGGGACTCCACAAACCTCCAGCGGAGGGTCTTGTAGCGGTTCCCTTTGGTCATCTCCTGAACGCAGCACAAAGGAAGGGCGTGAAGACAAAGAGCCAAGGATCTGATGTAACCCATGACAACCGTTAGAGGGTGAGCTTACAGGGTAACACCTCTCTGTAACCAGGGCGTGGAGCTTCTCCTTGTTAAACCTGCAAAGCATGATGGGAAATGTGTCCGAACCAAGCTCGCACTCAGGAACTAGCCGATGTTTTCATCCAGAATAAATGTGATCTGCACTCGTTTAAAGTAGGACTTGTTTCTAACTAGAACCAATCAGCACAGTGATGTACAGACGCCGACTCCGACTCAGCACCACCTGATGAGTTGGACTCGTCAGGGTTTTCATAAGACCGATGGAGGTTTTCCCAGCGGAGCTGAGCCCTTCATCAGCCACTGATCACTTCTAGACCACGTGGTTGCTTTAATGAGTGAGGAGAGGCAGCTGTTTGTTTGCTTACTGCACCAGGGCGTTGTGAGCATCTATAAAAATCTGCTGAGCATCTTCTGCAAAAGTCCTGGTTGTGAACGCCGAGTCGTATTCTTTGATTTTACGAATCCTGGAACAAGACAAGAGTGACTGAGTTTATTCATCGTGCTGGAAAAGAAAAGCCTGGACACCTGAGCTAAGCTCTTACGCCAGCTGTGAGGCGGCGCTCTGCTTCATCTTTTCAGTCAGCTGTCTCAGACCATCTTTAGACAGAGCAGAGAGACGAGCGTCTCCTTCTGGAGGGACATATGGGTCCAGGACTCCCGCTGGAGGACACAAAATGGACAAAACCGATTCCTCAGTTTGCACGCTCCACCCAACTAGTTCTTCTGCGAACTTAAGACTTTCAGTTCTACGTAACCTCAGTAATGACCGTCGGTGTTAACGCCTACACACCAGTTGATGAACCATCAGCATGTCTCACCTGTGCACGCGATATTGATGGGCCTCTCCAGGTACTGCTGTCGGAAGACGATGCCTGCTGCTCGAGCCTTGGCCTCTGGGTTTTCTCCCTTCTTTCCCTTCTGGCCCACTGCAGGAGGGATGAAAAACCTCTTCTTGGTCCGGACGGGCAGGAGGAGCGGGGCTGCCTGTCTCACATCCAGAGGCGCCTCAGAGTTCTGACGGAGATCAGAGGACTTAGTGACGCATCAGAAAGACGTGAAAACGGATCAGTAAGAAGATGTTGTTTCTGGTTCTATATCAGCTCAAACACATTTAAATGTTATTTTCATCACGTTTAAACTATTTTCATCTTTATTTTTGACTTCTGACAGTAAAGCCATCAGAACTGAGGCCGTGCAGTCTCACTGCGTCAGCTGTGACGTCCCTGATATTAAAACTTTATCAGAATCCATTTGAGTTTACGTTTTATCCCAATGACACGGAGATGGAAATGAAAGTGTAGAAGACAGAAAGAGAGGGCTACAGAAGCGAGGCTGCCCTACACCGGTCCCTCCGGACACCACCAGCAGGAAAGGAAGATTAGGCGTCTTGCCCAAAGACACTACGACAGCTACAAACAGGGCTTGAACCTGCAACCCCCCATTATGGGGCAGGCACTTTATATTCAGATTTCTGTTTATGATGATATTATTATTACCCTCAAGGTGTAGTAATATCATTTCCTCTCCCTTTACTTACTGCCTTGTTTCCTTTTCATCTACGGATTCCTGTTTGATGTATTACTGCTGATTATTCCACTGGAAACTTACTGATGGATTAAAGTTCATCCGAGTCTGAAACATCCATCCATCCATTTTCCTCCGCTTATCGGGAGTCGGGTCGCGGGGGCAGTAGCCTAAGTCGAGAGGCCCAGACTTCCCTCTCCCCAGCCACTTGGGCCAGCTCCTCCGGGGGAATCCCAAGGTGTTCCCTGGCCAGGTGAGAGACATAGTCCCTCCACCGTGTCCTGGGTCTACCTTTAGGTCTCCTCCCGGTTGGACGTGCCCGGAAAACCTCACCAGGGAGGCGTCCAGGAGGCCTCCTGACCAGATGCCCGAGCCACCTCAACTGGCTCCTCTCGATGTGGAGGAGCAGCGGGTCTACTCCGAGCCCCTCCCGAATGACCGGGCTTCTCACCCTATCTCTAAGGGAGAGCCCAGCCACCCTGCAGAGAAAACTCATTTCGGCCGCTTGTATCCGCGATCTCGTTCTTTCGGTCACTACCCAAAGCTCATGACCATAGGTGAGGGTAGGAACGTAGATCGACCGGTAAATCGAGAGCTTCTCCTTCTGACTCAGCTCTCTCTTCACCACGACAGACCGGTACAACGCCCGCATCACTGCAGATGCAGCACCAATCCACCTATCCATCTCACGCTCCAGTGTTCCCTCACTCGTGAACAAGACCCCAAGATACTTAAACTCCTCCACTTGGGGCAGGACCTCATCCCTGACCCGGAGAAGGCGTTCCACCCTTTTCTGAATCAAGACCATGGTCTCAGATTTAGAGGAGCTGATTCTCATCCCAGCTGCTTCACACTCGGCTGCGAACCGCTCCAGCGAAAGATCCCGTTCTGATGAAGCCAACAGGACCACATCATCTGCAAAAAGCAGACTCAGCAGCAGAGTATTGTTAATAAATGGCTTTTAACACCACATCAGTGTTTCCCTTACATGGGCGTAGCCGTGGCGGCCTGCCATTTCCCGAAGAAGCAGCGGGAACTACTGTGTTGTTGCTTGTGATCACAGCCGGCAGGCAGCAAGGAGGAGGAGGCAGGGCAGGGTGACTACAGCTAGGGATGAGCGTACGGATAAAGCATTTTGGACGAGTACGAGCATGAAACGAGTAAAAGTCGTAAATATCTGTAATCGTGCTGAAGGAAAATCCTCATTGGGTAACTGACTGTCTTCACGCTCTGTGATTGGCCAGTCACATAGAGCGCCCGCCCCTCCCTACACACAAAACTCTGCAGCCGGGAGCTCAGTCAGCTAACCCAGGCATCCACGCACACACACACACAGACAGTACTTTTTCACTTTTTTGAGCCGATTTTCCACTCGTGCGAGAATCCACGACATCGGGGCGAGTTTTGCGCTGAGCGTCCTGTAGTGTACAGGGGGTCACGAGGCGCGATTAACACCACATGATCAGCTACCGATCAGCAATCGTGAGCTCGCACAAACTTCTGGCGTGTTTGATATTTTGCTCGTCCCTCGTGAGGGTATCGCACTGTTGAAGCGGCGCCGCGAGCAGCTGTGACCCAAAAAGTATCAGAACCGCTCACGACGCATGCGCAATCCTGCATCACTGATCACAAAACACAGATTTACTTTATTTTGTTTTCCTCATCCAACCCCCATAAATCCCTGTGTGTCCTCCTGCAGCTCTCCCGAAGGACAACAGGCAAAACAAAAAAGTCTGACGTGTTGAGTAAAAACTGCTATTTTTAGCATATTTTTGTAGGTCTGACGTGTTGCTACCAGACGTACAGTGTGAGCAGTCAGGTCGCATGCGAGAACTGGGTCGTGCAGTGTGAGCACATGACTCGTGAGATCTGCCCTGTGAGGAAGTCGTACAGTTTGAGCTGAAGCTGAGTGTTAGGAGTGAAAAAGTGGCACAGTGTACGCCCGGCTTATTATAATGTTCACTGTGATGCATCTTGATGTTCTTAACACATAAATTAAATCAAAGATATTGGTCAATAATGCCAAATATGTAAATTTGTGTTTCAGTCATTTTTATACTGGCTTAAAAATACTTCATTAAGTCTACTAAGCAGGGGTGTAGAAGGTGTTTAACAGGGCCAGCCCAGTAATGATCTTGGACCAACATAAAGGGGGCAGAAGGAGATGTTTTTCCAGACGCCAAGAAAAATTAAATGCCCCCCCCCCAAAAGTGTGTCACTGAGAGTTTAAAACAGAAATTATTCTTGTGCAAATATTGGTGTACTCACCTTTAATACTAGTTATTAAAATGCAGCAGTTGCTGGATTGGTGCAGTTCAAAGTGGAGTGCATCAAATAAAACAATATTAACATAAAGGTGAGACGTGTTATAAATAGGGGGACCACCACACCAGTCTGCCAGTCCAGTGGGACTGCCCCCGATGTCCATGCGATACTGCAGAGCCACGTCAGCCAACACAACCCCACAACATCCAGAGCCGTAAGGAACTCCAGGCGGATCTCATCCACCCCAGGGCCTTTTCCACTGAGGAGCTTTTTGACCACCTCAGTGACCTCAGCACCAGAGATTGGAGAGTCCAACCCAAAGTCCCCAGACTCTGCTTCCTCACTGAAAGACGTGCAGGTGGGATTGAGGAAGTCTTCGAAGTACTCTGTCAACCGATCCACAACGTCCCGAGTTGAGGTCAGCAGCACACCGTCCCCACTAGAAACCTTCTTGGTGGCACACTGATTTCCCCTCCTGGAATGCCGTATGGTTGAACAGAATCTCCTCAAAACCATACGGAAGTCTTGCTCAATGGTCTCACCGAACTCCTCTCACGCCCGGGATTTTGACCCCGCGACTATCTGAGCCGCATTCTGCTTGTACTGCTGGTACCCATCAGCTGCATCTTGAGTCCTACAGACCAAAAAGACCTGATGGGACTCTTCTTCAGCTGAACAGCATCCCTAACTGCAGGTGTCCACCATCAGGTTCTGGGGCTGCCACCATGACAGGCACCAACAACCCTGCAGCCTCAGTCCGAAACTAATTTTATTTAATCAAGTGACTCTTTCAAAATCTCTTCATAAGAGGCAGCATCTCAATCAGAATGAAGGTCTGCAGGTATGACGGGAGAAAACGTGTCTAAACCTTTGAGTTCATGTGGCAAAGCAGACCATCGAGCACCAGAGTGCAGGAGTGAGGTTTATAATGAAGCTTGGAGCTCTACGGTAGACTGTATCTACAGGGTGTAAACATTGTGAGGAAGTATGCACATACGTTACATCACCATAGTCCAATAATGGGATAAAGGTAGCCAAAACGACTCATTTGTAGCTGAAAAAGAAGCACGACTTGATTCTGAAGGGAAAAAGCAAGTTTTAAATCAGCTGCTGTGTGAGGCAGAAAGTATCAGACATCTTTGTATTTAATCCTAAACTCCTGCGTTACGGGTACTGGTGGAAGATTTGATCTACAGTTTGAAGAAAAACATAAATGGTCTTTTTAACTCGTTAAAAGAACACTAAGTTAACATTGTTAGATGGCTGCTGGAGCCGAGAGACGGCCTGAGGAGTTGATACAAACGAGACTGAAGGGGGAGAAGACAGATTCGCTTTAGTGGCTGTAAATAATAATAAACCAGAATAACGCGTAGCCTCGTTTTAGTTGCAGAGTTTTGATATTTCACCTAAATAAATCTAATTAGCTATAATCACACAACTTTCTATTTTTGTTACAAAACGGTTTCTTTTGAGCTAGCATAGCATCGTGTCCCACTGGGTGACTCAACTTCCGGTAAAAATTGAATGTAGCAGCGCAGCCTCTTAAAAAACAAAAACAGTTTAAAAATAAGCTCAATAAACAACAGAGTACCTTCCAACTTAGACAAGTTACGTTCCGAAGAGCCACCACTGTCCTCCTCATGGACATCGCCATCTTGCTGTCAACCAAATTACTTCCGGTTGATGCTTTCAGAATAAAGGTTCCAGGCTCAGGATAATCTGGCTTTATTTCAGAAACCCCGTGAAGGTTGAAGAGTTCAAGAAAACAGAAAATACATGTTGGCATTGATAAGAAATATTAACATTACACAGTAAAATTGTATCTGAAAATATTAACACTGATTCCAAAATAAATGTACTGCTAAACTACTACAGCTGCAGTATAAAAAAAAAGTATTTCACTAACAAACAAATTTTGACGCTGAAGAACTAATAATTGACTTCAGGAAACATGGCAGAGTTCACTTACCTCTTACAATTAAAAGAGGGGAAGTGGAGAAAATCTCTAGTTTAAGCTACTGAGGACATATGTCACTGATGACCTTACATGGTCAATTAATTCCCCTGCCCTTGTTACAAAGGCCGAACAGACTTTACTTCCTGAGAACACCAAAGAAATGTGGGCTGGCAGCAAAGCTATTGAAAGCTTTTAACCACTGCTGCGTTGAGAGCATCCTGACATACTGTCTCACATCATGGTACACCAACTGTACACAGGCAGATTGGAAGAGTCTCCAACGAGATATTAAAACAGCCCAAAGATAGTCGGACTGTCGCTGCCACCCCTGGAAAACATTTTTAGAACTCGCTGCCTACACAGAGGCAGCGAGGTACGTCCTGGGAGATGTATCCCACTCCTGCAGCTGTTTTTTCTCTCTGTTACCAGCTGAACGGCGCTAACGTGCTGTCAAAGCACGTACTTCCACATTGAAAATCAGCTTTGTGTCTAGAGCTATAACGGAACTGAATCGGATGAAGTGAGCATCTAAGGATCTTAGAGTGGGAATGTTTGTGCAAACTTTTTTTTTTTTTTAGCAATTTTTGATATTTTTTTTTCATTAATTTTAATAGTATGAGTGTGCTTGAGTGAGGAATTAGAGGAATTTTATCATTCCCTTTTAAAACGTTTTTAGTATTTATTTTTCCTCATCATCCACGGAGCACAGCACAGTAAATTTTGTTGTACAAATAACAATGACAATAAAGGTGAATTGAATTGAAAAAAAAGAGACAAACATTGGGTGCCAGTGCCAGAAACCTGCGGTACTCAGAACGTTAAAAATAACACCTGGTCTAATAACTCTGTTCCTGGAAAGCAGAAGTAACCAGGTTTTGCTTCCTTAACAGCTCTCTGGTACTCCACAAGATAGCCTACTGTTTAGCTGTAATCCAGGAACAGCGGAGATGGTCCTTCCTCCACTTTCTCTCAGCTCTTCTGCATTTACATCGGAAGCCTAATTTATACTTCTGCGTCTGCGTTGGGGCAGATGCACGCAACGCCATTATCCGTCCTTTCCAGGGGCGTATCCAGGGAGTGGCCTGGGGTAGCACATGCCACCCTCGGAATCTGATTGGCCACCCCAGGTGCCACCACACTAATTTACCTTTAAATTGGCTTTTCATTGTCCACAAAAGACTTGGGGGTAAAACAAAAGAAGCATAACCATTGGTGACACCCATGCACAAAGTTGTGCCTCACCTGGGCCACCCCATTTTAAAAGATCTGGACACGCTACTGATCCTTTCTCGGACAGACACACAAGGACGGATGGAGTCGAGCTCTCTTTTCTAAACATCCGTTCGACGAGTCGGATAAACGAAAGCTGTCATCAACAGCGCCACCATTGCTCCATCAAAAACATAAAGAGAGCCAAGGATATCTAGCGGCAAACACGGAGCAGCTTGAAGAATACCTCGCAGAAAAACTCTAAAAATTGGGGATGTTCCCATCACCTTTTTTGCTCCTGATCTGATTCAGTCATTTGATTTTCAGTATCTGCCGATACCGAGTCCCAAAACGTCTCCGTCCATGTCTCTCCATCGTGGAGCTGACGGAGATGTATAAATTAGGCTTGAGAACATGTACACCTTTGTTCATCCATAGTTCGTTAGTTAATTTCACAGATTTCAGTCTCCATGGGGCAACCGAGTCCACATGCAGTCACACATGCAGCGCTGAAACACTGTAGAAGGTCATCAGGAGAAAAAGAGTCACTGTAATCTAACAAGCCTGATTTATGCGTCTGCGTCTGCGTCAGTGCGGAGACACGCAACGCCATTATCCGTCCTTGCGTAGGGCTCCGGCAGGCACGCAAGTACGTACGGAGTCGAGCCCACTTCTTTAAACATCCGTCGAACGAGACGGATTAGGCAAGCTTGTGATTGGTCAGGACGCCGCTGTTGTTTACAGCGCCGCCATTGCAAAGAGAGCCGAGGATAACTAGCGGCAGACACGGAGAAGCTTGAAGAATACCTCGCGAAAAAACTCTAAAAATATGAACGTTTAATTCTCCCGTGACTGGAGGAGTGAAAAGATGCGCAGCAAGCGTTTTATTTGTGGACGGAAATGACAGGAAACGTGGGTTTAGAGGTGGGGAGTGCATGAAGCGGTGGGAGAATGAGAGACAAATATGTCCGTGTTAAAAGTCTCTTATATACACAAAAAACACAATATAAACACACTGTCTTGGACCGATACATGACAGGATACTACAGAACATCGCTACGCCCTCTGTGGTCCTGCCGAGGAATTGCTTTGCAACACTCTCCAGGAGACGGAGAAGTATGAGAGCAAAACGCTTCCGTCAATCCGTGCGTGTCTGTCCCTTGCGGAGCTGACGGAGAAGCATAAACCAGCATTGAACTCAGCGACGGACTCTTCAGGTTTCGTGGGAGTGATAGTGTGCATCGTGTCCCTTTAAGAAGCTGTACCACCTTGCATGTAAAATTGCCTCAACGTACTAGCACCATGTAGTGGACAACCTTTGTTTCTGCGCATACCTGCAGTTATCGTCCATTTCTCATTATTGAGGTGAAATCCTCAATATATCGTGATATTGATTATAGGCCATATTGCCCAGCCCTAGCACCAAGTAAGAGGTGGATTTTCAGTCTGTCAGAGACTGAGGAGCTGCAGCTGCATTCACCAACACTGGTAGCATGGATGCTAATGACTATAAACAGGAAAGGAGGGGGTGCTTCGACTGACGTGCTAATGCCGCAAAGTACAATGGGATTCTTAGTTTTTGAGGCAAAGTTCTAATAAATTTTTGATGTATGATCTGCAGGTCAAATACAAACAGACTGCAGGACAGATTTGGCCCGCGGGCCTGAGTTGGTCTCGTTTTTTAAAGCTTTCTCATTATTACCAGATATTAAGCATGCTATTTTGAGAAACTTTCCAATTTAAATAACTGTTATATATCGTTAATACATGAAGGTTTCCTGTTCAAGGGAGATTTATTTCAAATTGTAACAATAAAACTTTCTCGTTATTAGGAGAAACTGATCTTTTATTTTTCCTCACACTCACATTAATCTGCTTCCGCAGTAAAGCAACAGCTTCTAGCCTTCAGGTGATGAATAAATTTCAAAAAAGGAAAAATTCTAATAAAAAAATACATGATTTTTACTATTTGTGATCATTAAAAGGTACAAATATCAATTTACATTTCACAATGTCACAATATGATAAAATACTATTATTTTGTTAATGTTGGGCCACAGCATGTTTTGTTAATGTGCCTTGTTGGCACATAAAATTGTTTTAGATCCATTCATTTGTATGTGTTAGTATTTAATTATTCCTCCATGCATTCTCTGCTATTCTCACACACGTTCAGCACGCACGTTAAAACGCGATGACGTCACCCACCCTTAGATGAAGTGAACTTGTTTGGGCTCTGGAAGAGGAGGGGAGAGTAGCCGAGGATTTTAGCTCATGTTCCTGCTTCTGAGCCGCACTGTCTCGTTGTCAGTCGTACATAGAGTAACTTGCAGCTGTCCATCGACACCATCGAAGGCCATCTTGGTCAGCTCCGTGCTAATAAAACTTGCTAGAAAAATTTGTGTTTCACACAGTAGCGCAAGCGGCCAAAATACAGGAACCATGCCCGAAAGAAGGCCCTTTGTACGGTTACCGACTGATGTTTACCCCGTCAACTATGGTTTATGTCTGAAGCCAGACCTGATCGACTTCACTTTCGAGGGCAAGCTGGAAGCGCTGGTGGAGGTACGTTGTAACGGGGCCGAGCTCCATAATCTAAGAGGTTGTCTGCCTGCCTGGCTGGGATTTTGTTATGTAATCTGACTAGCTAACGTTACTAGCCAATGAAAAAGTGTCAGACACTTGTCACAAGTTGATGTTGTTTGTGACATCACCATGTGGGAACGTTTGCCATACCCGTAACCTTACTGAATAATCCACACCAGTCAAGTGAAACATGTGAATGTTGTAAAAATATAAATCGGGATACCTACTTTCTGAGCAGCCGCGCGCTAACGGCTAGCTCCACGGTGCCAGAGGTAGCAACAGATTGGTACTCACGTTAGCATAGCCTGCTGTGTGAACTCATGTAACTAACTAGCCGTGCTATCGACGTCTGGCAAAACGTATCCAGGTGTAGTTCGACTTGTGACACCGAAAGGTGATGTTGTCGCAGTTAGTTCGGCTGTTAGCGAGCTATCAGCGGGCGAAGCTAATGCGGACCAGTGTTTGCTAAATCATGGGTGGCCCCCTCCCACCCTCTGCCTCTCTCTAAACTTTTTCTCACGGTCTAATCTTGTTTTTATTCCTTTTTGGTATGCACCATATTAAAGTGCAGCCAATGACCGATGTTCAGAGGGGTTTCACAAGCATTTACATACTCCTGTAGACTTTTACATGGTGCTTTCCTCCCAGTAAACTAACCTAAAAGGGTTGTTGGGGTTGCCTTCAAAATAAACGTCACGTAGAATAACAATTGGCATAGAATTTATATTAAGTATTGCTGAAGTTACAGTCCATAAGTCAGTAGAGGTGAATGATGTTGTTAACGCACCTGCCAGCACCTGTCAGGCTGTAAAACCAGGGTCAAACAGGTGCTCATAACTGTTTCCTGTTTATGGTCAAAGGCATCGTTTTGTACCTGTATATGTCACACAGTACCATAATATGGTTTAAACATCCTGATACGATTTACCATCCAACTGACCTATTGTTTTTAGTTATACATTAAAAACAGATATTAGGAAATCATTTTTATTGGAGAATAGTGCCCCGCCCACACCAGTTATGCCTACTTTACTACTCCTTATAGTCTTTTGTTCTGTATGAGTATTTACACTATGGCTTAGCTCCAGAACTTTGATTATTGGTCATTGGTGATGTTTATATTGTAATGTGATGTAAGTGGTTACTTTTAATAAATGATCATTAAGATGTGATATTCCATATAAATATGAATGATCAATATTATTGATCTTTTGATATTTGATCTAAGATGAAACCAGGTCTTTTTGGTAGTTCACAGAAATCACACCTTGGTAATAATGTGAGACAATGGCAAATATATAGTTTATAAAATCACTTTAATACTATATTTCCACTAATGATGTTACAGAACAAGTGATGATGAATGACGGTTGAAACAAGATGACTGACACAATGAATGAGATGATTGAATGTAAGCTTAGATGTTATGTAGCAAATCCTGATGAAGTGTCGTGGAAAATGATGATGTCTGGGTTGTGAAATCAGTCGGTTTGGTTTAACAGACCATCCCACACGAGCTGTGCAGAATCTACGAACCTTTGTGGTGAAGGCTTCTGGTGATCCAGGCCGGAGGAGTCTGTACGGACGGGCTGCTGGTGGAGTTGACTTCTGTGGTATTCGCAGCACGTAGATCCACCTCGAATACAGAACTGCTGATCTGGGACACCCTCATGATTAATGCTGGTGGTCAGATAAAGTTTGCATCTAATGCAGCTTTGCAAAGAAGGTTGGACCTTGAAGGATGGTTCTTTATGCTTTACTGACCCAGTCGGCCGAATTGGACAGCTCGCTAGAACTCCCTTAGAGGAAGTGTCGACTCTTTTTAATAACTATTGTTTATTAATTTGGACAAATCGGAGCTTGACACGTTTAAAGTAGGCGGTTATCAAACACCTCATACACCACTCAAATACTTAGAGGAGTTATCTGTGAAGTAAATAGTTAAACATTCATAATATTAATCTGAATATACTGATAAACAAATCATTAAATTCAACAAATAGACTACTCTGGTGTCATAATAGACTACTCTGGTGTCATAATAGACTACTCTGGTGTCATTTAAGATCTGGTAGAATTACCATTTCAGGGTATCCGCGGGTCCTTAAAAAGTCTTAAATTTGCTTTTCCAAATTTAATGCCTTAAAAATCCTTAAAAATGACAAATAATCCTTAAATACAGTTTCCAAAGGTCTTAAATGACCAAAGACCCAATAAACAAAATCATTTTGTTTCTATTAAATTTAGTGAATTTCTAGTTAGCGTTCAGCATTTTTTGTGTACGATGTTGGCGTAAGCGGAACCGTACGCATTCAGTTGGTTGTGAAAGGGGGCTATTTTTAGATGAGCACATTAGCTGGTTAAGCTAGTGGGAGCTTGCGCCATGGTGAAGTGCAAGTTTGATGGTAACTGGATGGTTAATCCCACTTTTGCGATGTGGTTAGTACCGGTTCCAGGCAATAGCTGGAAATTATAGCTTAAATTTAATTCCAAAAGTAGCTTAAATTCGGTCAAAGTGGCCTTAAAAAGGTCTTAAAAAGTCTTAAATTCGGCTCCCTTAAACCTGCAGATACCCTGTATTTATGCTAATTAATTCATTAATGTAAAGCATTGAATACATTATTAAAACACTTTAGATTTAAACACAGGTACCACAGAATATGACTGTAAATACATATGAGGTCATTTTATGAGCCAGAATGAGATTATGAAAGGATGAAGATTGTGTCCTCAGAGATGTCTTGTGATATGGATAATGCACACGTTAAGAGAGATTAATAATCGACCTCCTGGTGTCATGTTGGCACGACCTGTAAAGGAAGTTAACCCACAACCATTTGATGAAACACATGGCCTTGGCCACGCTACGATGTCAAATGTCATTAGGGGAGAATTCAGAAGGAAAGCAGAACGTTATAAATGATAAGATTATAAGGAAGGACACTTCTACACTTTTAAGGGTTTGTTTAAAATTTCACCAGAAACCTGAGCAGTGTTGGAAGCTGCCTGTTATGATTGAGGTTGAACACTGTATGTACTGCATATCGTTGGTTTGGGCCATTTCAATTTCAAATTCTAAAGATTTCAGGGATGGGCTGTCGGATAACGCTGTTAGTCTTTGTCTTTCCTCCTGCCTGAGGTGGCTGTTGCTGATGTCTCGCTGAAGGAAGTTTCCGTAAGCCTGATTGGTTGGTTCCCCCTGACCACTAGGTGCCCAAGCAATGGTGTGTGGGCGGACCTATTCTTGGCCCCTCCCACTCATTGGACAGGGCACTCCTTTCCAATCAGTGTGTTTACATCATAAAACCGCTTTTTAAATGCATGTTAACGTGTAAGTCTTAGTTTTGTCCACTCTCCTCCTGTCTTCTCCTCCGCTCCTCTCCATGTCTTTCCCTCAGCTCACCTGCTACCTCCTCCACCTCGGGGGCTGCAAGTAGCTCTGGTTGCACCTCCTCCCCATCAAATTTCTCTGTGTCTAGAATCAAGCAGGGCTCTCTCCACTGCTGCGGGTATATTTTCAGTCCCAAAGCTTTTTTTTTCCCATCTGCTCTCATTTTTTTTAGGTTTGACAAAGTAATCCATTTTTAGCTTCAAGCTAGCTCCTGCGTGCTCGCAATACAGCGGCAGTGCTTTGAACACAATGGCGTAAGGCACAGAGACGTTCATGGGGCGTGGCATTGATTCTTGTGTCTATTTTATACGTCAAATTAATGAATTATTATTGTTCTGCATCAATAAAACATTTTAAAATCGTGGGGGTCAAGGTGTTTTTGGGAGGGTCTTCAGACCTCCCAAGACCCTGCCCAGCACCTCTGCAGGACATAACTTGCTTTTTATTGCGATTGAAGTCGTGCTTCTTAAGTTTTTTCAAAGCTGCTCCTAAAGGTGTCTGTCCTCCACAGTCAGGTGATCTGAGCTCCAGCTCCTAAGGAGAGAAGCTTTTGGAGCTCTGCATTGCTCCAGTTTATTATCTCCGCTTGTTCCGTTAACAAAAGTCAAACAGCCCGTGTTTACTTTCATTTTCAATATTGCAGCCAGCCGGAGCTCAGCAGTATTTCCCCACATGATCATGACACTGCTCCCTGTTGTGCTAAGGCGTACCATCCTGGTTTGCTCACATGGCGTGTCTTTGTAAAAAGGGCTGAAAAAAGACAGAAATTGATACCAATATTTTCCATTTGATTTGGTGTACCAGCCTCCTCTCTCAACAGGCTTCAGGTGGTACAGAATGCGGCAGCCAGGTTTCTGACGAGCACCTCTAGACGTGACCATATCACACCTGTACTGGCGCACCTCCACTGGCTACCCGTAAACTTCACAGTGAAGTTTAAAATTCTGATCTTTGTTTTTGAGGCCCTGAATGGTTTGGCACCAGATCACCCATCTGACCTTGTGACTCGTTATGTGCCAAACCGGGCGTTGAGATCTGCTGATTGCTGCTTCACGTTCCCATGATGAAATGCAAAACGCGGGGTCAGCGTGCTTTTGTCTACGCTGCTCCGTCCCTCTGGGATGCTCTTCCTCTCAGTGAGGCTGGCACCATCCCTCCCCCGTTTCAAGTCACTGCTTAAGGCCCACTTTTACGACCAGGCATTTCTAAACCCTTGACTTTTATTAATTATTTTGACTATGTGTTCTTCTACTGACTGTGATTTTACTGCTTTGTTGTGTACTTTTATAATTGATTGTGCTTTTGTTTTTATGTTGTGCTTTACTTTTTATCTGTACAGCACTTTGGTCGGCTGCCATGCCGTTTTTAAATGTCCTTTATAAATAAAGTTGGTATGGTAATATTAAATTTTAATGAACTGAATATTTTTTATTTGCAGACTCATGGTCCTTAAGTCACTAAAAACATACAAAGATGAGAACAAAGGCACAATAATAGGAAGAAAAGAAAAAAACTAGTGTTTCAGGAGGCAGTAAACCAATGTTTTCAAAGTACAGAAGTCTACCGTATAGCGCTGTTTTCGCTGTTAGTCAGCAGTGAGATTATTCTATTGTCAGATGTATTCAGTCGACAGATAAATGAGTACATAAAAATCCTTAAGACAGCGTTCAGTGTGCTGATACCAACAGAGACCGCTCACTTGCACTAGTCCATCTGGGCTTTTTAACAAGACTCTTAAGGCATCATTGAAAGCCATTTGTAGTCTCTGAATGCTGGCTTTTTTTATAATTCCACTATAAGTGAGCTGCGTACAGCGAAGTGCAGTATGATTGAAACAAATTCACTTTTACGTCATTAGAACAAAAACCGAACCTCCGAGAAAGTAGGTTTGCTTGTGCATATAACACCCGGCTCTGACGGTAAATGTCCTCATCATCAGTCAAGCGATCTGTGATCACATGACCCAAATATTTTACTTTGTCTGTGATTTTCAGCAGATTGTCAGACAGCTTAAAACCTGGAAATGTCATGCATTTGTCCTCTTTGGTTCGACAGATCAGAATAACACTTTTAGCCGGATTGCACTTCACATGTTGTTCAGCATAGACAGAGCACACCTTAATGAGATGCTGAACTTGGGCTAAACACCACTAAGTCATCAGCATACATTAGGTGATTTACTATTGCACTTCAAACCAAACAGCCAGTTCTGCAAACTGCTTGGAGAGGTCAGTCATGTAAAAATTAAACAGTACAGGTGCTAAGATGCTTCCTTGCCTGACTCTATTGCAAACTTGAAATGGTGCAGATATACGGTTGACCCACTTATCCTGCATGGTCTGGTTAGCAGCTTGTGAGTTAACCATGTTAGCTTAAACTCATGTGCTAGCATCTCAATATAGTACAGATTACTATCATGTACCAGACAATTAAAATAGTATCGCTCAGTTAATATAATATTATTACTAATGAGCATCCGCCTGTCATCCGGTTCTGGAGCTCATGTGGGCTTCTGTGAGCTGGTTCTGACCCAGACACCAGCTCAACTGGCCTGCTGAGCTGCAAGTCTCTTCTAGTGGTTGGTTCTGACCTGGTTCTGACGGTGATCTGAGCTCCAGAAATCCACATATAAATTTTTTAACCCCACCACGGCGGGTCTCCAGAGCCCAGCGCGGACCTCCCTGAACCGGTACTGACTGATGTGGGCTACAGAAGTCCGTCTTTTGCTGCACAAAACGCCGTCAGGCACGAAGATAGAGGTGTTGTTCCTCTGATCTGTAAACCCGTGGACTCGATGTTGAGACAGGCTGGAGTCGGTACAGCCTTCACACACTCTAGTTTATCAACATGAACACAACCCAACACTAGTAAACACACACTGACTGGATCACATGACCTCTACCCTAAAACTAGCCACTCTCCACACTGAGCTGAGGCAGCCTAGCTTCTAACTCCCTTTGGTTACGTCAGAGGTTCAGCTTTAGAAACAAGAGAAAGGAACTTTTTACTAGCAAACTGCTGTTATGTGTTTTACAACCAAATATCCACAAAAGCATTTCTAATAGTATTTTTGGACAACATTTTATATGAATTAGAAAAAAAATGTAACCTGCAACCTGCTCTTTAAGTAATTAAGTGATTAATTGTAGACCGATAGTATCGGTTACATTGACGTCCCTACAAAATAATAATAATAAAGGCATTGAAATATAAATTCTCTAAAATTATCTGCTTGTTTAAATTATTAAACATTATTCATTCACTATTATTTAAGGATAAGTAATAAAAACTATAAAAAGGGTAAAAAAAAATTAAAACAAGATGAAAATCATCCATGCTCAAAAACTGATTTTAATTAGTTTATCAGTTTATCACAAGTATCATCTCGTATTTGACTTCTCGACAGGTAGTGTGCTCCAGCCTGCGTCTTGTCTTGGAGTTGTTCAGCTGTGGCGCACCAGTGGAGCGTCGGTGTTGGACGCCGCGCAGAGCGCCTTGTATTTTGCCCTTCAATGAAAAGTTTCCTTTCTTTTTTCTATTATAGTCTATTAAGTATCTTAATACTAGAGTCGATGCTTATTCCCAATCCAACCAGTCATAGGCAGAGACCCAGGCATGCTCCGTCACCAAGCCCTTTGGAGGAAATGGTCCAGTAAAAAGGTAGCAGTAGTTCACCAGCACGGTGATGTTTAGGTTTTTACAAGTCTGGCAAAGAAGACACAACGGTCAATTGAACTGATTAAAAATCGAGTCTGGTGACACAACCCACTCTTTTTGTCATAAAGTAATGACATCAAATATCCAAGGCTGCCTTTAAAATACATTTTCTACATTTTTTGTATCAGTAATTATTGATTTTTCTTTTCCTTTTCAATAGATAGGCTTTTTTTCCTCTATCGTCCAGCCCCAACCCTAAGCTGCCTAGTAACAGACTGGATGATTTGATGTATTTGTCTGCTGTTTTTAACTAGGGGGCTGTCTTTAGAGGCTGTTTCTTTAGTTGTCGTGGAACGTTTACGTGACGGACCTGTTGTCTGTGAACAAAGCGCCCACGTCTGTTTGTACCATGGTGCTACTCCAACCGGCAGAGAGGGGAGAGCAAGTCGGGAGGAGGAGGTTTGCCTTGGGTTCAGGAACTTTTGACCAGATGTTCATTTGGCTTTTCCCAGAACGTTGGTGGTGCTGAACTACTGTGATTTAGAATTAATGAGTGATGATTAAAGAAAGCATAAAACGGACTTGTTTTTCACCATGAAACCACCACGCTGCATTAGCTGGCCTACCAAGTTGTGTACGGCTATGTAGGTGCGTCACATTAGGAATTATGGTAGAAAAGATGCCAGCAATGGCTTCAAAACATGAGTTGCTTTGCTTTTATGTTGGTTTGACGGTGTCCATGCTGTCTGGTGTTAAATCATTTTGTGAAACCATCAGGTCCTGTGACTCTAGGGGGAGTCTGAAGAAAGGGTGTTGGACCTTAGCATTATTGTTTTTGAAAACGTAGCTTGCTTGAATAAGTTTGTTCCAAGAACGCCTATCCTACCTTAAAGCTGTTGTGTGTCAATATTTACAGGTTACACAGTCTACCAACCAGATTGTGATGAACTGTGCTGACATTGACATCATCACAGCTTCCTTTGCACCAGAGGGAGGAGATGGTGAGCATCAGCCACCCTCAGCATGTCACTGTCATGATTAAAATGTTAACTTTGTTGTGTTTCATCTCATTGATTCTTGGCTTTTTACTAGAAATTAATGCCACTGGATTCAACTATCAGAACGAAGATGAAAAAGTCACCTTATCCTTTCCTAGTGCTCTTCAGAAAGGTAGGGAAGGATGTAGCATGTCTCCTAATGGCGGATTTCCTTCTTTGCTCATGACTCCACTAACAGTACTGCTGCTTGCTGCGTATCTCTACAGGCTCTGGCATGTTGAAGATCGACTTTGTTGGGGAGCTGAATGACAAAATGAAAGGATTTTATAGAAGTAAATATACTACTCCTGCTGGGGAGGTCCGCTATGCTGCAGTCACCCAGTTTGAGGTTAGTCCACACACAAACACACACACACACCCTCTGAGAAGATGGATGGAAGACAATATTGCAATAATGAATAAAGAAACAAAGACACAAAACGATAACAATGCTTTCATTGCAAAACTCGTTATTTGAACTACAAAACGTTACAGATTTTTCCTCTCCATCATATTTACTAACTGTTGCTTCACACTCGTCAGAACACTGCAGTCATTGGATGTCCCAGCGATGGTCAAGAGTACAGAGAGCTGGTGGAGCTCTCTGTGGCATGGTGTGGACAATCGCCTAACCGTGAATGTGGGGGGTCGTTTTACTACTCTGGCCTATAAAGCGCTGGGGGGAACCCTGGTCGTTGTTATTACACACGAGGCTTCCTGGTTTGGGATGCGCATCAAGTCGGAACCAAGAAGCAGGAGTCTGTCCCCAGATGTGGCTTAATGCTTTGTAAGAAGGACCTCTATGAAGCTTGCCCCGTCCATCTTGGTATTGTCCGTGCCAGGAGACATTAACGGAACCGGACGTGTGGACGTCCCTCGATGCGGGAACAGAGGGTCACGTTTGTTCAGAAGGTTCTAGGAGAGGCTATTGTCTTTCAACAGAACCCTCTTTTCTCTGAGTCAACATACCCAACTTCACAGTCTCCGTCCCCACTTCCTGCTTGGGAGACCACATGAACAAATGGCGCTTACACATTAGCGCCGGCTCGGTCCCTTTTGGTCCCGGAAGGGACCGGATTTTGGTTTCACACACAGGTCAGATTTGCGTTTTCTGTTCTGAAGCGACTCTTTTTTTTTTTCTTTCTTTTTTTTTCAGACCTCCTCCCCAGTGGTCAAACTGGGACTGAGACGACACTGCGGATCAGGAGTTAAACTACGAGCAGAATTGCTAATGCTAAGCTAGCGGGTAGCATTCTCACGAGCAAGTGTGGGTCTGTCCGAATCCACGGGAAGGATGCTTGTAAGAGCGCATTTTGAGGTCGATGACGTCACAGCGCAGCGACGAGTACTGTCCGAATTCCAAGAGTATTCATTCTCGCGTCCTCAAATGCGTCCTCGCTCCGCCCACATTTCGAGGACAGGTCTGTTGTATCCTCACAGAACAAGGCTATCCCAGCATGCTTTGCGCGCCGGCCGTGGATTTTTAACAGGAAGAGAAAATGGGGAGAGCTACGAAGTTTAAAACATAAGTTTGTTAGCAACTAGCTGTAGAAACCTAAAAAGCCGCTTCAGGTGTATGACGTCATCAACGACTAGTCGAAGTCAACTCGATTTTCATTACTTGACGGCCGACTTTAAAAAAATTAAGTCATGCAGCCCCTAGTCCACCACCATAGATCGGGTCCAGCTCTAAACTACAAACCTGGACTAGATTGTTCTACATTAACGGTAAAATCCATAACAGACGGTTGGTATCATGTGAAACCTTTAGTAGATCAGTGAAAGTCCAAAAAAGGCAACTTTCTTCTTTGATGTATGGTGAGTTCGGAATATCGTGTTAGCAGCATGTTTTTCTCCTGTGAGCTAATACTATTGTAATTTGACGACGACCGGCAACAGCTCCAGAGTTGTTTGCAGTAACCACATTTTACCACAGGATGCCATTTTTTCTTCATTTCTACATGATGCACCTTTAAAACAATTGGGAAGGAAAAAATGAATAGCTTTTAATGTTATGGTGGTATGATGTCATCACCTGTCAAGTCTAAATATATAATGAATGATGCACTGAACCGTGATTTGAAGAAAACCGTGAATCAAACTGAAACCGTAATCTCTGCCAGAAAAATGATCAGAACTCAATCTTTTGTTGAAATCGTTCAGCCTTAGTAAAATAAAGATGTTTGAATGTTGAATTAAATTCAGTGTTTGAAAGTAGTTAGCTAAGGAATAGCTCAAAATGGCCATGGCTGCACCTAAAATCTATTTTCTATAATTTTTAGATAATTTTCTATATTAACTGATTAATATGAATTTTTTTTAATCGATATGCTTTTTCCCTATATCGTCCAGCCCCACTGTAGGGTCAGTCAGTCTGTCAGAGGGGCCAGGGTGACCTCTTTTCACCATCTTCTCTTCCATGCAGCCGGGACACTGCGTAGAAAGCTTTCTACACTCAGAGCTGGCCGTGCGAAAGAACCCCCTGCCCGTGTTCCTGGATTTAATACCAGAGTTGACATTTTCCTGGAACCAACGGCTGTCCACATGCATCATTGTGCTCGGCTTTACCAAATACGTGAACCTTAGCTGGGCTGGTCAGTCTTCCGTGGGGGTGTAACAGTACATGTAGTCATATTTGGATTTTTCAGTAGGGAATGTGTGGCTTGGCCCAGACGCATACCGAATTCCCACTCTGACGTATAACTGTCTCCCTTTAACCACAAGTGGAAGTGTCATATGTGACAGTGTGAGCGTCGCGTATGACTCTCACCCGGGAGTCTGGGGATCGAATCCCGCCCGGGCCCTCGTTTCTCAACCTTGCCACACATACGCGGTCGACATAGGCGGGTAAAGGTACCACATCTGGATACTTTGTTGACTGTGAAGTCCAGAAGAGGATAGCAATGGAAGTAGATGATCTTACCATCTGTCTGTACATTTGTCCATTAATCACGACGGTGCTCAACAGAAGTTTCAGCTACACCTGGTGGCAAAGCAACGGCCACCATACGAGATACCACCACCTCTAGCCAAAAGATATTCTCTACAAGTGGAGGCATCGTGACTGCCAGCAGATCTGTGCTTTCAGCCGTCAGTGTGGACAGATTAGTCATTTTGTACAAACATGAAGGATGAATGAATGAATAAATAAGGCTACAAGCTGGAACTCTTAATGTTGCATTTATAGTAATACAGAAATGTATTTCTTAAAGATGGGAACATTTTTATTTCTTCTGTTCTATCAGTTGAGAAAGATCTCATTGAAGTAGAAGTTTCGTAAACAGAAAACTGTTATATTTGTACTCCCTCGGTGTATGAAGTGTGCTATATGAATAAAGCTGCCTTGCCTGTTCTCTGGAGGTTTGGGAGTCACCACACAACCCTAATAACCTCCAGAGATATTTTGGAAGATGATGTTTGGCCTACTTTAAATATATTTGTGTGTACTTCTCTTCTCAGGCCACAGACGCCCGTAGAGCTTTTCCTTGCTGGGACGAGCCAGCTATCAAAGCCACCTTTGACATCACTCTGATCGTTCCCAAGGACCGGGTAGCCTTGTCTAACATGGTACGTGTCAGTCATTTCCCCCTAGGTGTGAGGAACTCCAGGTTGACCTGATTCAATTCAAGTTTATTTGTTTAGCCCCAAATCACGACAAGAGTCGTGTCAAGGCACTTCACATGGTAAACATTCCAATACAGGTCAGTTCATTAAGCCAATCAGAAAAGAGTTTCCTACAGAAGGAACCCAGCAAATTAGGGCTGCTCAATTAATCGAATTTTAATCACAATTACGATCTGAGTTTTGAACGATTATACAAACAAAACAAGCCGATTATTTGCTCCTCCCACTTGCGCTGCCCTGAGTTGCAAATGAAGCGCTCCTCCCACAGTGTTGCCAACTTGGCGACTTTGACGCTATTTCTAGCAGCTTTTCAGACCCCCTTCTTGACTTTTTAAATCTTAAAAGTACCTAGCGAACACCTCAGAAACATCTCTGGTAACCCTTACTACTGTACACTCGCCAAGCAAACACTTTTCAGATGGTCACATCTTCTGCTTTTCCTGTCAGCCGCTGCCATTTTCTCCCTTCGGACATAACTTTTACTGGCATAAACATCAGAGGGTCTTCGCTCATTAATATCAGAGGAGAAACAGCCGGCTGCTACAACTTCAGGACAACCAGAGTCCCAAAAAGAAAAACACCGTTTGAAGTCACGGACGACAAAAGACGTTTGGACATAGAAAACGACAACTGGTGTTTAGCTCTCTCTCTTTTACTTTAGCAATGTGGGTTTGGTTCCTGCGGTCGCGGAAGCGTGGAAGATACCCGAGGGGTAGTCTGGCAATGAGCTTGTGTTCACAATCTGTCAAATCTCTTGCTGATTTGCTACAGCAGCTTTAAACGAGTGTTTCCTCTCCCCTGTCGCTACATGCATGCTTGGTCTGAGGGACTCCTGTGAAGTCACTTCTATGAGTCAGTGACTCGATGCAATCAGTTGGGTTTCCTTAGAGATGGAAAACTTTTAACTAATTGGAATAGTGAACTGGACCTAGTGCACTGACTAGTAGGTTTGATAGTTCCTGGGGTCTCTTTGGTTCCTGTGCATCAACTCATCCTCCGCTTTCTCTCCAGAATGTCATCGATAAAAAGCCGTACCCAGAGGATGAAAACCTTGTAGAAGTAAAGTTTGCCCCCACACCCATCATGTCCACCTACCTTGTAGCTTTTGTCATCGGTGAGTACCACCACGTGGAGAGCCATTCATCAGACGGTGTAACGGTACGCGTCTACACGCCAGTGGGAAAGGCGGAACAAGGGAAGTTTGCGTTGGAGGTGAGTGCGTTGGCCAAACACTCTTCTGTCTACAGTAGTGGGATTTAATCTGACCTTTTAAAACAGTCATACCTCCCGGCCCGTAAATCCTCACACAGGTATACTGCGCTTCCCTCTGTTTCATTGACACAAGTTTGATCTATCTTCTTAATGCAGGTTGCAACTAAGACCTTACCTTTTTACAAAGACTACTTCAGTGTTCCGTACCCGTTGCCTAAAATTGACCTCATAGCTATTGCAGATTTCGCTGCTGGTGAGTAACTCCATTAAATTTCACAATGGAAATAAGATTTAAACTTGTGGGATTAAAAGAAAACTTTTTCTCTAATTCAGGTGCCATGGAAAACTGGGGCCTTGTAACCTACAGGTCAGGATGAATTGTTCTAAAACCACAAATTTAAGATTTCCTGCTGTTATTTATAATCCCTGTGAGGGGCGACTGGCCAGTCCATCTAAGCCTGGGTGTTGCACACGGACCGTCTCGCTGCCGTGTGTTGTCCCTGAGAGGGGGGCGGAGTGTCTCTTAGGCGTGACACTGGAATTTCAGCCATGGCGCAGCGCCACGCCACGCCTGAGCCTATGTAGGAGAAACACTGGCTCTAAAGTCAGCTGTGTGCTTTTATTAAGGTGTTTAAAAGGTGGTGTTTTATAGGTTAAGTAGTTAGTTAACATTAGTATTTTTTGCTGAACTTCACCCCTTCTTTCCACCAGACAAGTGAGCACCATGAAACATAAAGGAATCGTTTAACCTGCAAGCTCTCTTCCAACCATGAGCATTTCAGATGCTAAACGGAAGCGAAAGAGTTCCACGGAGCTGGTCCTGTGAGGTCACAAAATCATGGGAGAATTCCAAAACAAAGCGAGATTTCAAAAACTCACGTGATGATAAGCAAGGAGAAACCGGTTGCATGTATCCATAAAGATTTGTGGTTTATGTTCTGTTTACCTCGGCTATGGAGGTTTGACAGGAAATGGTTGTGCATTTTTACTAGTTGAAAAATTGGAAATCTGCATGTGACTTTTATTCTGAAGGTTTTAGGCTGCTTTTTTGCTGACTTCCTGTCTGGCCTGATCTAAGCTGTTGAGTTTGGTGCCTTCTGGAAGTGTAGCTAGGGGAAAAAAGACTCAAAATGTAAGCAATGCAAATTCCAGTTGCTCATGACACAGTATGATCGCATAAAAGGTGAGCTCCGGCACCAACCGCACCTTTCCCCTGACTCGAGCGGTATTTGGGATTAACCGGCAGATTTAGATAATAAAATTAGTGGAGATAAATCTAAGAATGGAGGATACGGATTACGAAGCATTCCTGGCCGTGAAATGGAGATAAAAGATTTGGCTAACATGGAAATCCCTACTGTGGGACAAGATGGCAACCGAGACGCAGGCCTTGACTGGCTTCGTGATGCAGTGAGTAACGTGTTGACGACTGAAATGGCTACTCTACGAGCCAAACTGAAAAGTGACTAAAAAATTCCGCACAGAATTCCGGGAGGATGTAAAGCAGCAGATGGATGAATTCAGAAAAGAAATGAACGAAAAGCTATGTGAGAGAGTGGGCCGAGTAGAGGAGGTGGAGGACCGGCTACAGCAAGTCGAGGACGACATGGCTGACTCAGATCATTGGGACATTCGTGTAAAGGATACACCTGTAGAGCTGATGGAAAACCAGCGAGAGCTGTGGGGAGAAGGTGTTGGACATGGAGAGCCGTGCCAGATGCAGAAACATCCAGATATATGGGGTCCTAGAAGATTTGTAGGACTCAACTATGACTTGATTTTTATTGAAAATCCTGTCAAGGACCAATTAGGGTAGAGCAGAGGAAAAGACTCAAATAATGGATGCATCGGGATGCGGACAAACGATTCTGCATCGTAGAAGAGCACCCCATAATCGATTATAGTGGAATGTAGTTTTGTTTTTTAACGGCGGCACCAGCGCAGCATCATACCTGTCAGAGTGAGCGTCCTCCACATTTACCAAGTGGCAAATATGTAGGAGTGCGTGATTAAATTGGTAAAAGTATAAACTCCGGTGCCCTGGGAGATCTTTCAGTTAATATTTTTACTGATGCGTATAATTCTGGGAGCATCATCATGTTGATAAGTAAATTGTTTCATTCAGCTTAAGGGGACTACAACAACGTACTTACAACGAAAATGGGAGAAAGAAATGGACAGATTACGGATGAACAGTGGACAAGGATTCAGGAAGTACAGCTCACGTCGACTAATTCCAACATTTGAAGAACTTGCTGGAACAACGTTGTACGTTTTTTCATAGCGCCTAAACGAAAGTCTAAATTCAGCCCCAATTCCCCGCAGTGCTGGAGAGACTGCGGGGAAGCACGGGCGGATCGTGGACATGTATTCTGGTCCTGCCCTGCTATAAAGGCCTTTGGTTGGAAAATCAAAACTAATCTTCAAAGCTTTGGGATTCTAAGTGACCTGTACTTTTACGTCAATGTACCTAAGGTGTTAAACTGAAGACTTCGCACCAGATGATTTGTATCTCCTGAAGTTTCTTTTGGCATCGGCAAAGAAGGCCATAAAGATTTGTTGGCTTTACAGAGACCCTCCCACCGTAAGCCATTTTGTGTCCACAGTGGAAAACATCAAACTGATGGAAAGCGTGACTTTCACCCTGTGTCTACTGGGCGAACTGGGACAGAGATGGAGAATGGTCTGACTTTTGCAAATGCTGGCAGCATTCTTTACAACGTGGAACCGGAGAAGTTGACATGTATATGTGTTTTATCTGGTTGTTGACGTACTGCTACTGGCATTCCCATGACCACACAACAAGTAGTTTTGTTATACAAAAATGTTCTTAAATAAAAAGTAAATAAAAAAACATGTAAGCATGCACAAAACATGACACTTTGCAGCCACTGGAAAGGAACCCATCCACGATAACGACGGAAATTTGCCACAAAGTACTTTTTGTGGCCGTTTCGCAATGCTTTTGCGTCTGGTGGAAAGTAGGGCTAAGTAGTTTTAGTCAGGATTCTTCACAAAGTTTTGTAAATGAGGCTACAGCAGCTCATCTCCAGCCGGTGTTGACCCTGCAGCTGTTTTTCAGGGAGACCGCACTTCTGATTGACCCGAAGAACTCCTGCTCCTCGTCCAAGCAGTGGGTGGCGCTAGTGGTTGGACACGAACTGGCCCACCAGTGGTTTGGAAACTTGGTCACCATGGTAATATTCCACAACACTGACCAGTTTTTTTAATAACACACATGCACACCTAATGAAAGCTCTGGGACTACAGGCAGCAGAACCAAACAGGAAAAGTTACAAAGGGTTCCCACGTGTCCTGGAAAATCTGGAAAATGGTAGACCAATATTTCCAGTCATGGAAAATGGGGGAAAAAAGGTTAAATGTCCTGGAAGCGTTTGAGTTGTCATGGAAAACCGTTTCCCTCCATGTGGATGAATGCATGAATGTTTTCAGCTGCCTTCCACGGTTAACACTGGGCTGCAGCGCTGGTCTGCTTCCATTTCTGCATCTAGCCGGCACAGCGCCCCACGTGACCCTACCAACCAATCAAACGGCTTATTCCCTTACAACAGTTCTGCTTCCCAGTGTTTCCATCCGTCTTTGCTGCTAGATCTATTGATTTCTCAGACCCACGTGAGGATTTATTCATCCAAAGAAGAGTCCAAACTAGCGACTTTCAGTTCCAGAGCATCACAGTATATGGAGGGGTAGATCTTCCTCCCTCTCTCTGTAGGGTGGCAGAGGAGCAGCAGAGAGCTGTGCCTTTGGTTTTAGTGGAGCCGTAGTGAGCATGACCACGGCTAACCGGTAGCCTTACCGGGCCACGTTCCACTCAGTATTTCATACTTGTTCTGTTGTCCGACAGCGGAAGCTAAAACGTGTGAATGAGAAAAAGGTCATGAATTCAGCTCTATCACAGTACTGGGTATGTGCACAGAGAGCAGAGCCCCACTGTTCATGCTGCTTTAGCGAGGTACGCGGACCAGAGCCCAGAGGAGACTGGCATGTTCCCTAGGTAACCTAAATAAACTGAATCCAGCATGGCTACACTCAAATACAGTCATTTTAAGTGGTAACCGCAAATGTATCGTAGTAACAGACTAGCTAGCATTAAATAACCCTTCTCTCTGAGATAGAAATACATATTTCTCAGGCTCAGGATGATTGTGGGGAGAGCGAGATATTAGACTCGTGTTAGCAGCCTGGGTAAAAGTAAACATGGAAGGTACAACACATACCGGAATTTGACTCTAGTTTCTCAGAGTATTTGACTTCAGATCCACCAGTGGGCTAAATGACTTTACATTTGAACACATCTAGCTTTACAAAATGTAAACCTCTAACCAGTTAAGATAAGTCAAAATAATCCCGAGTCAAAAACACGAAACTCATCAATGAATGCCGTTGTGCATACCAGATGTCGTGTGCCTTGGTGCGAGCAGAAGCTATTCATTAAAAGTTCTATAATAGTTCATATTTTCTAATGTTGGGGCTGATTGTGAAGAAGACTCTTAAACTGATACCAGCACGTAAAGCAGCAGCGTACGAACTAAAGGAGAGAACAGCTTCTGTTTTAGTCCTGTTGCCCGGCCAGTAGAGGAGAGCAGCTGGCTTTGTGACAGACGACTACCGTTGCACAACTACTATGTGGGTCTAGCGTATAGGTACAACATCATATCTGCTTCACCATATCCTGGTAAGATGGTACTATCGGCACCTCGCCCAGTCCTAGTGGAGATAACTAGAGTCGTAGTGTAGCCGCTGAAAAAGTCTTAAATGTCCTGGAAGATCATTTAAAAGTGTTGCATGTTACATTTCACAACTTTAACAAACATTTTTAACCTTTAACACCAGAACTCCCAGTTTCTACCTTCACTAGAGTTCCCTGTAGCGGGTAATTGACTCTTTATGGATGTGTGAACCTAATAATATGGTACGAAAATCTCATTTAAATCCAAGCCTTCAAAAGAAGTTTGCTGGGTGAGCGACACGGCTCATTTCTTTGCTGGCATGTTGGAGATCTCAGCTTAGCTGCTTCCTGCTGACCAGTTTTCCTCCGCTTTCCTCTCTGCCTTAAGCAGCATCATTTCTAATGCTCATTTCACTGAGAACTTTCTTCTAAAGGCCATTTTAGAAGCTATTTTAAATGGAGTTTGAGTGGAGAGTCAACGCACAAGCTGGAAAGTTGGTTGCTTAGCAACGGTGACGCAGTCCGTCATTCGCGGGAAAACATTTTTAAGCCATCAAGCTGACTGCTTTTGAGAGACGAAGACAAAAACAACTACATTTCCTTTTTTATGCATTGTTTTTAGGATTTTATGACGCAAATATAAAGGACACAAAAATAGGAAAAGTCCGGAAGCAGGGTAATGTGAGATCCATGGAACTACAGCTACTACCTATCAAAACTGGGACAGCCCTGGGAGTTCTAGTGTTCGGTTGTGGGCGTGCAGGCTGAGAGTAGCTTTATTGTTTTAATGTTGGTTTCTTTTCCGGTATTCTCTGTGAAATGTTACAAGGCTGTAAAGCTGTTTTTCCGCAGGAATGGTGGACCCACCTGTGGCTCAACGAGGGCTTTGCATCTTGGATCGAGTATCTATGTGTTGACCACTGCTTCCCAGAATATGACATCTGGACTCAGTTTGTCTCAGCAGACTACACCCGTGCTCTGGACCTGGACGCTCTGGACAGTAGTCATCCCATAGAGGTGAGACGGACAGGATTTTCTTTCATAAACATAACAGATCTGTTCATTAAGGCAGGGTTTCCCAACCGTTTTTGACTTGTGGACCTCCCCCCTCAGCCTTTTTCTCATACCCCCTTAGTCGTTGATGATTCCCCAAAAGTAGAACGTACTGCTGATTATTCAGATCTCAACTCTGAACCACATCTCACTTCCTGTCTGGCTCAGGTGACTTTTTTAACTTAAACAATCCTCATGCAGGCTCCAGAAGAAATAAACTCCATGTGTAAAGTTTCTGGAGCTCTGCTTCCCCACCACAGCTGGTGTAGATGCTCTGATGGGACTCAGTGATTTCTGATCCATGCAAAACTGGACCGTATTCATTCTGCACTCGGTGTGAACAAGGCTTCACGTGCAGCTGCAACCCTGCTCTGGTTTTCCATCAGTATTTAACCCTGCTCATAGCGCCCCCTGTTCTAAAGGTTTTCAGTGTTTCCCTGCTGCCACACAACTGACCTAAACGAAGTGTTAACCGGCTTCTGCAGCACTTGCTGCCATCTTGAAAAGTTAATTCTGCAGCCACCCTGCAGAGAAAACTTATTTTGGACATTTGTATCTGCAATTTCTTTCTTTCGGTCACTACCTAAGGCTCGTGACCGTAGGAGAGGGTAGGAAAGCTCTCTTCACCACGACAGATCGGTGCTACGCCCGCATCACTGCAGACGCAGCGCCAATCTGCCTCTTGTGTTGATTTGTAATTATCTTCTTTTTTCTTAACACAGTGAAGTAATTAGATGTTTCTTTACCTTCGGCTAACATGTTTTGGCCAGAACTTCCGCCTTCGTCAGAGCCGCCAGCTGTTTGTGTTGTCACTTCCGTTTATGTGTGGGCAGCGGAGGACGATGCTGCCCACATCCTTCATGCTGAAAAAGAATAAGAAAAAAGGAGATAATTGCCAATCCGTCTGTTGATCTCGCTCCATCTTGCCCTCACTCGTGAACAAGACCCCGAGATACTTAAACTCCTCCACTTGGGCAGGACTTGATCGCTGACCCGGAGAAGGCATTCTACCCTTTTCCGACTCAAGACCGTGGTCTTGTATTCAGAGGAGCTGATTCTCATCCCAGCCGCTTCACACGCTGATGTGAACCGCTCCAGCGAAGCTGGTGGTCCTCGTCTGATGAAGACAACAGGACCACATCATCTGCTAAAAGCTGAGACCTGATCCTCAGGCCACCAAAACGGATCCCCTCCACACCTTGGCTGCTCCTAGAAATCCTGTCCATAAAGGTTATGAACAGAATCGGTAGAGTTTCTGGAGAGAATCCAACTCTCACTGGAAACGAGCCCGACTTACTGCCGGCATTCGGACCAAGCTCTGATACCAGTCATACAGAGACCTAACGGCCCGTATCAAAGGCCTGGTACCCCATACTCCCCGAGTACCCCTCGTTGTCCCTGTGGGGAGTGGGGAGCTGCGGCTGTGGCCGCGCTCAGAGACTATTTGGTGGTTTAACCCCCCAATCCAACCCCTTAAAGCTGTCATGCAGGGAGGAATTGGGTCCAATTTTTAGTCCTTGGTGTGACCCGACCGGGATTTGAACCCTGATCTCCTAGTCCCAGTGTGGAAGACATGTCGTTGGGATTGAGGAGGTCTTCAGTAGTAAGTACTCCGCCCACCGATCCACAACATCCTGACTCAAGGTCAGCAGCACATGTCCTCACTGTAAGCAGTGTTGGTAGTTACCATCTGGGTAATGAGAAATAAATGTTTCCGCGTATCACTTGTGTTGCGCTTGCAGACCACGAGGGGCGCGTACCCCTGATTGGGAATCACTGCATTGAGGTGTTTAGAGCTGAAGCACCGTTGCCCTTTAGGCTTGAGCCTGACTGGGCTGCTGTACGGGCGGGGGGGTGTTGGTGGTGGAAAAGCTGATCCCACTGACATATTTAGCTTGAGAGAGGTCAACAATAACAACAGTAATAACTAGAACTGCAAGCAGTTATCAGCGGTTTCCAAGCCAACCAGGTAAAGTCTCCCACCCGGCTCCATCCATGCCCTCGTCATTCCTCACGTGGCCCCGCCCCTCCCACACCTTCTGAGTTAAATGCTCAGGAAAACTTTTCTATGTGTAAATCTTTCATTAAGCAAATAGGTATGGCTAACATCTCAAATAAATATGTAAGTGTGCCCCCTCACATATACTAATGTGCCACCAACAGGACGTTAATATCACCAACCATTCCCATTGGATTAAGGTGTGTCCATGTAAATGGTCCATCCTGTAGTTAGGCAGAAATGGGCGTGGCTAATACAACATTTGCAAAGTCAAGTTTTTGAGTGTGAGACTTCTGGTTTGGGAGTTATTAGCCAAACCGCATGGACCTTTGCATTAGTGCCTTCCAGGTGTTTCTGGGTATGAATTTTGAAATCTGAGTGGCGGTAGGGACTTTCTATCAGGCTGCCATGTTTGATTTTTCCTGATTTTTCACTTTAGTGGAGCCCTTCGGGCTTGGAACCCTGATAATAGATCTTGCATGTTGATGATGTGACTCCCAACAGCAGTTGCACTAACACTTTGGCCTGATGTTACCTGCTTCAGGTGGATGTTGGCCATCCATCAGAAGTAGATGAAATCTTTGACGCCATCTCCTACAGCAAAGGAGCATCTGTGATCCGGATGCTGCACAACTACATAGGAGATGAGGTCAGTGGTCCAGCAGGCAGCGAGCATTTCTTCCATGTTCAGATTTGGGTCTGTCTGTTTTCACCTCCTGTTGTGTCTGTGCAGGATTTTAGGAAAGGAATGAATGCTTACCTTTTAAAGTTCCAACATAAAAATGCATCAACAGGTAGATCATTCACAACACATTGTTGAAGCCAATGAGCAGATTAGCTTTCACCTGGTCATCCAGATTATGGGCCTTTCTCCTAAATCTGGTGTTTTTACAGAGGACCTGTGGAGCTGTCTGGAGCAGGCCAGTGGGAAGCCCATCGCTGCAGTCATGGGCTCCTGGACCAAGCAGATGGGTTTCCCTATAATAGCAGTGGACGAGGAGCAGGTGAGCTCTCAGTATGAGCCCAGAACACGGGCTGCGTCGGTCTGTGCCACGCTGAAAGGTACAACCAAACAGAGCAGGCTCATCTAGAACTAAGGGTGCCGTAACCAGTAACCAGTGCAGGTGCACTTTGCCTGAATGATAGAAACTATCATCTGACAGTCGTACGTAGAGATACACTAATTGTAAGTGGCCTGTATTTGGATAGCGCCGCCTTGGCGATCTACAACCCCCTAAGGCGCTTCACAACACAATCAGTCATTCACCCATCCCCATGGGGATGAGTTAAAGTAGCTACAGCTGCCCTGGGGCGCACTACAGAGGCGAGGCTGCCGAGCACAGGCGCCACCGGTCCCTCCGACCACCACCGGCGGGCAAGGTGGGTTAAGTGTCTTTCCCAAGGACACAACAGCAGCATTCTCTAGTCAGAGCCGGGATCAAACCTGCCAATTATGGGACAACACGCTCTACCTCCTGAGCTACTGCTGCCCCTAACCTGATGCTGACGCCAGCATCAGCTTAGGGGCTGCAGTTCATTATTTCTACTCGGAAGATGAAGTTTCTGAGTATGGAATTAACTGGAATAAACCGGGGAAAACAATTGTCAGAGTCGCGCCGGTAATATTTAACTATTCGTTTATTTATGTACTTTGTCTTTAACTAAATCATTTTGGGCTGATTGTTGCTCTTTATGACCTAAGCTCTAATGTTATTTTTTATTTTCGAGCAAACAAGTCAGAAAATTCACAGAATTTGAGAAGTTCCTTAATGTAAAAATAATGAAGTGTTTTGCACTCTGAAAATTAATTTGAGGTACATCTTTGCTTCCTATCTCAGCCTGGTTCTTCCCCCGGTAGATTAATAATTCACCTTTTCATGAAAACCACTCCAACAGATTTTCCTCATGCTATCAAAAAAAAAATCTATACATATTTATATATATATATATGTATATGTATAGATATAGATATAGATATATATATATATGATATAGATAGACAGATAGATATAGATATATAGATATAGATATAGATATATAGATATAGATATAGATATATGTATAGATGATATAGATATAGATATAGATATAGATATATAGATATAGATATATGTATAGATGATATAGATATAGATATAGATATATAGATATAGATATATGTATAGATAGATAAAGATATATGTATAGATGATATAGATATATAGATATAGATATATGTATAGATGATATAGATATATAGATGTATGATATAGATATATAGATATAGATATATGTATAGATAGATATTAAAACGGGCTTTCCCAACACTGTCATCCCTAGTAGTGAGTTTTTGTCTTCATGAACATGTTTACAGCAAGGTGATGATCGTGTCCTGAAGATATCTCAGAAGAAATTCTGTGCCAGTGGACTCCATGATGGTGAGTTCATGTCAGTGAGCTCTCCAATGATTCACACTTCCTTAGATTTGGCTGTGAAAAGCTGTTCATGTGTAACAGGTGAGGATTGTCCGAGCTGGATGGTCCCCATTAGCATTTGTACTAGCAACGATCCCACATGCACCAAGCTGAAGTTACTGCTGGACAAGCCCGAGACCTCGGTAACTGTGAGAGGCGTCGGTCCGGACCAGTGGATCAAGGTCAGGTCTCACTCTTCTTCTCTGGTTTTGTTGATAATGGGTGCAGAAACTACATCAAGCACCTCCACACAATGTTTTCCCATGAAGTCTTCTGCAGAAGAAGCTGAGCAAAACATTTAGAGCAGTCCTAGGTAGGACTCAATGATAGATGTAGAAAAAGTGAGTAAGTGCATGTTGTTTATGTAGTACTCATCACAGAGAATCACAAAAACAACTAAACAAATCCTAATGATCCTAAAACAGAAATAAGTTAAAATCAGAAAAACAAAGTAAAATATGAAACCAATGAAAGACAACAAATTCTAATTAAAAGTGTCGGTGTTTCATGTGCGCCTCAGTTGACCAGCAGCGATAACTGGGAGCGTTTATACTGGTTTACATGTCAGGTAGAAAGCTGAATTACTAAATGAAGTTTGTTCCACTCCGGTACAGCAGGTGGCGAAGTGCCTGTTTGTGNGTATAAGAGACAGCAGCAGTTGCACTAACACTTTGGCCTGATGTTACCTGCTTCAGGTGGATGTTGGCCATCCATCAGAAGTAGATGAAATCTTTGACGCCATCTCCTACAGCAAAGGAGCATCTGTGATCCGGATGCTGCACAACTACATAGGAGATGAGGTCAGTGGTCCAGCAGGCAGCGAGCATTTCTTCCATGTTCAGATTTGGGTCTGTCTGTTTTCACCTCCTGTTGTGTCTGTGCAGGATTTTAGGAAAGGAATGAATGCTTACCTTTTAAAGTTCCAACATAAAAATGCATCAACAGGTAGATCATTCACAACACATTGCTGAAGCTGATGAGCAGATTAGTTTTCACCTGGTCATCCAGATTATGGGCCTTTCTCCTAAATCTGGTGTTTTTACAGAGGACCTGTGGAGCTGTCTGGAGCAGGCCAGTGGGAAGCCCATCGCTGCAGTCATGGGCTCCTGGACCAAGCAGATGGGTTTCCCTATAATAGCAGTGGACGAGGAGCAGGTGAGCTCTCAGTATGAGCCCAGAACACGGGCTGCGTCGGTCTGTGCCACGCTGAAAGGTACAACCAAACAGAGCGGGCTCATCTAGAACTAAGGGTGCCGTAACCAGTAACCAGTGCAGGTGCACTTTGCCTGAATGATAGAAACTATCATCTGACAGTCGTACGTAGAGATACACTAATTGTAAGTGGCCTGTATTTGGATAGCGCCGCCTTGGCGATCTACAACCCCCTAAGGCGCTTCACAACACAGTCAGTCATTCACCCATCCCCATGGGGATGAGTTAAAGTAGCTACAGCTGCCCTGGGGCGCACTACAGAGGCGAGGCTGCCGAGCACAGGCGCCACCGGTCCCTCCGACCACCACCGGCGGGCAAGGTGGGTTAAGTGTCTTACCCAAGGACACAACAGCAGCATTCTCTAGTCAGAGCCGGGATCAAACCTGCCAATTATGGGACAACACGCTCTACCTCCTGAGCTACTGCTGCCCCAACCTGATGCTGACGCCAGCATCAGGTTGGGGCAGCAGTTCATTATTTCTACTCGGAAGATGAAGTTTCTGAGTATGGAATTAACTGGAATAAACCGGGGAAAACAATTGTCAGAGTCGCGCCGGTAATATTAACTATTCGTTTATTTATGTACTTTGTCTTTAACTAAATCATTTTGGGCTGATTGTTGCTCTTTATGACCTAAGCTCTAATGTTATTTTTTATTTTCGAGCAAACAAGTCAGAAAATTCACAGAATTTGAGAAGTTCCTTAATGTAAAAATAATGAAGTGTTTTGCACTCTGAAAATTAATTTGAGGTACATCTTTGCTTCCTATCTCAGCCTGGTTCTTCCCCCGGTAGATTAATAATTCACCTTTTCATGAAAACCACTCCAACAGATTTTCCTCATGCTATCAAAAAAAAAATCTATACATATTTATATATATATATATGTATATGTATAGATATAGATATAGATATATATATATGATATAGATAGACAGATAGATATAGATATATAGATATAGATATAGATATATAGATATAGATATAGATATATGTATAGATGATATAGATATAGATATAGATATATAGATATAGATATATGTATAGATAGATAAAGATATATGTATAGATGATATAGATATATAGATATAGATATATGTATAGATGATATAGATATATAGATGTATGATATAGATATATAGATATAGATATATGTATAGATGATATAGATATATAGATGTATGATATAGATATATGTATAGATAGATATTAAAACGGGCTTTCCCAACACTGTCATCCCTAGTAGTGAGTTTTTGTCTTCATGAACATGTTTACAGCAAGGTGATGATCGTGTCCTGAAGATATCTCAGAAGAAATTCTGTGCCAGTGGACTCCATGATGGTGAGTTCATGTCAGTGAGCTCTCCGATGATTCACACTTCCTTAGATTTGGCTGTGAAAAGCTGTTCATGTGTAACAGGTGAGGATTGTCCGAGCTGGATGGTCCCCATTAGCATTTGTACTAGCAACGATCCCACATGCACCAAGCTGAAGTTGCTGCTGGACAAGCCCGAGACCTCGGTAACTGTGAGAGGCGTCGGTCCGGACCAGTGGATCAAGGTCAGGTCTCACTCTTCTTCTCTGGTTTTGTTGATAATGGGTGCAGAAACTACATCAAGCACCTCCACACAAAGTGTTTTCCCATGAAGTCTTCAGCAGAAGAAGCTGAGCAAAACATTTAGAGCAGTCCTAGGTAGGACTCGATGATAGATGTAGAAAAAGTGAGCATGTTGTTTATGTAGTACTCATCACAGAGAATCACAAAAACAACTAAACAAATCCTAATGATCCTAAAACAGAAATAAGTTACAATCAGAAAAACAAAGTAAAATATGAAACCAATGAAAGATAACAAATTCTAATTAAAAGTGTCGGTGTTTCATGTGCGCTTCAGTTGACCAGCAGCGATAACTGGGAGCGTTTATACTGGTTTACATGTCAGTTAGAAAGCTGAATTACTAAATGAAGTTTGTTCCACTCCGGTACAGCAGGTGGCGAAGTGCCTGTTTGTATCAGTTCTCTCTGCTTAGCTGATGGCAACACGAATGGTAAGCAAACGCTGGTGAGAGTAAAGCAGGTGGAGTTGAAGCAGGATATGCACAATGACCAAAAGAATGGACAAGAATGCTGCAGCACAGCTTATTGACCCTTTGCACCGACGTCACCTAATCACGTGGGTCCACCATGGTGGACGGCAAAAGCGTGTAAACAGTGAGCGACACGAGTACTAAAAAGGGAAAAGTAGAGCCTGAAACTGTTTTTGCGATCAAAACAAAAACAAAACTGCTCCAGCATTCCTTCAACTAGTTCATGCCCAGTTCAGTTATCAGAAGAAGTAGCGCATCTAGCGGTATGCTAACTAGCTTACCAACGTTAGCTTACGTTCTCTCTGCAGCTGTTCACCGATGTAAACATGTTGCTGACTTTGCCTAAATTCACCCCTCTGGATTTATAACTTTATGTTATAAACAGCGTTTCACTTCACACCACCGCTGATTGTTAGAAAGTCCGGATCCCTACCGGCTTCTGTTGCTGGTGGTGCTACCGGGTCCAGCTGCTGCTCTCACACCGGAATGAGAAGATCTCTGAACGCCGACGCTCATATAAATAAATAAATAACGTCATTTTAACACACGTAATCATCCATCGGAGCTTTAATATTGTTAATAATTGTCTCACTTTACACTACAGTGGACGGAGCGCAGCCTCCGTGGTGAAACACCCGTCCATCAGGATTATCAATAACTCGTATAAACGCATCACATTTATCCCTGTCCCTGTCTTCCTCGTGAAATAAATGAACGTTAATCTTACCCGCTAAAACCATGTTTGCTGCTAATCTGAGACCTGCTAGTCCACTTGATTGATCGCTGCAGTTCATCTCCGTCCTCAGTCTCCATCAAAGTTATTAAAAAAGCAAAACTAGTTGAGTTTACGTCCTTGTCTGTTAGTGCAGCCGACCACGCAGCAAGCTAAAACCATTTTACTGTCAAATCAACTCAATAAAAGCCATAAAAGGCTACAAACTGGCTTGTTTTGACTAGCTTCACTGGAGTTTCTACGGGTGTAAACGGTCTTTTTGCCATCCATCATGGCGAAGGGGGCAGTCACATGAGCGGCGTCACGTGCAAAGGGTCAATAGGGAGCCTAAGCCACGCCCATCTACTTCCGCATCACGGGTACCCGGAAGAACGAGAAAATTAATGCAAGTCAAAGGGGCTAAAAACGCTTTTCTAATTCCACTTGTTATGTTCCATGGATTTCACATATGAGGTCCATGAGTTTTATAAACACATTTTGATACCAAGAACACGCTTATTTTCAAATGGGGGGAAACACTATCTTCGGTGTTGTGTGAAAATAAGTCCAGGACTACAAATGCGCTTCACCAAGGTGACGTCATCGAACCAGACACGGAGGAAACTGAGGGAAAATGGCCGTAAGTTCAGCAAACTTCCCACAGAACGAAAGAACCGCCATGAATCTGGTCATGTGGTGAGTAGCAGCTACGCTAGGGGGAGGAGCTTATGTGGTGATGTCACATATGCGACGTGCTGATTTCTAGCTTGTAGTCATGCTAATTACGAACTTTTACAAGCTGATAAATCTTAAAGTACGTGACTGGCGCGGTCGAAACACCCATCTTTACTTTTCATTTAAACTGCAGTACAACGTGTGTGATGCAGGACGTAAGGCACAGCGGGCTAGAAAATCGCGTTGCTAGCCCCGTTCAGGGACCCATGAGCCGACTGGAAGGGGAGGAGACTTAGGCTCCCTCTTTGGTACTTTACTGTGTGGTGATGACATCATCAGTAAACCGCTTCTGTGATCTTGTCACTGGTGGAAGAGCCCAGCTGGTCAGGGCTTGGCTAAGATGGCTACAGACGTTAGCCGAAACCAGTCAGCAAAAAGGCTCTTATTTACTCTGTATAGCGAAGAAGCCGTCCCTGGCAGACTTGGGCCTTCATTCAGCAACAAGGTCAATGAGGTTTGAAGTTCTGCTGCTGCACGCCGACCTTGCTGTTGATCATCGGCAGCTTGAGCTGTGTCGTCTCTGACAGGTTTTCATGTAGAAATTAGAAACGTTGCAATGGCCGCTGAGAAATGGTTTGTTCTGGGTTCACGTGCCATAAGTGTAGACGCACCATCCTAAATGATCGTGTGCATTTCTTCATCGATTCGTTGTTGCAGCCCTACCCGGACTCAGTTTTCATTAGTTTGAGTCCTGCTTTCCCTTAACCCAAATGAAGTGCAGAAGGATGTGAATGGCCGAGTGTGTTTTTGTGTACAGGTGAACCCGGGGACTGTGGGCTTCTATCGTATCCAGTACAGCTCGTCTATGCTGAAGAACGTTCTGCCAGGAATCCGAGACCTCAGTCTGCAGCCTGTGGACCGGCTGGGCCTGCAGAATGACCTCTTCTCCCTTGTAAGACTCACTAATGTGAAAACACTCATCAAGCAGGGGTTAGGGGTGGTCTGCGTACGCATCTGTGATTTAAGCTGCTACACGCATGGGGGTATCATATCGTTCAGGATGATTCCAGCACATCTTTCTTTCCTGGGGAAGCAAAAAACATCACAGCAAGCTAATTAGATGAAGTCATCACATCACAAATGGTTGAGAATACAAATTCAGGCTCTGTGGTTGGATTGTTGTCACTCAACGGTGTATCAGATTAATGTTAAAAGGTAAGAAAAGGGTTCGGTCCTTTTTTCCTTGGTTGCAGCTACGGACTCGATGGCGCAGGGCGCCTCTGTTCTGATGTTGATCAAGTTTAATAGTGTTTAGGGATGACCCAGAAGGAAAATTGTTGACTGAAACCGAAACACGAAGAAACGATTGTCGATAGTTAGAACCGCAGCATTTATGGCTGCGATGTGCATCGCCTCACTAAAACCGAGGCATTGCATTAAATCAATTACAAACCATGATGTATGTATGTATGTAGCACTGACATGCACAATATACATGAATGTTTGACTTGGCCCCACTCGTGTGTATTAAATAATAGTAATAAATAAGTTATAAATGTGCAGGTTTATGACTAAAAGGCCTTCTGAGACTTTAAAATGAACCCTTTAAAGAGTATAATGCAGGTCAGAGACTCCCATGAACCGATGTTTAGAGAAACATGATAGAAACTCGTTTTAAACATTTTTTTACACAAACATGACTTATTTAGGCTTTTAGAGTCATTTTTGTGAGAGTTATGGGGTTTTTTTTCCAAACCAAGTGGCGTCAGCTGAGGGAGTCCTGTTAGCTTAATCCAGAGAAAAACATGGACTCTACTGTGGCTCTGACACAGAGGAACCTTTACATGTTTATAATTCTACTTCTGATGGACCAGAACCATAAAGTTATGAGTTTGCTGCTCGCCCCAGAGAGCAGAGACCAACCAGAGGGAGAAACCATCGGCTAATGCAGAGAGATAGAGGAGAAGCAGCGGGGGGGCAGCTTGTGAGTTAACAGTTGTAAAGGGTTAATTTACATCTATTTAATGAACCATAAGACATGAGATTCCGTAGTGAATATGAAATCAATCTTATGGATTTTTGGGTACTTTTAACCAGAAGAGTGGAACTTTTTATTGCAGGGATTATGTAACACTTCGTATTAACTGAGACAAGAGAAGAGAGAGTCACCTTTAAAACGTTTAAGAAGATTTATTTCTAAACAATTTTAAACAAGACTAACTCTAAACTAAGTGATAAATGGATCTTGGTGTGAATGAGACGTGAGATGAATGGTGTATGTGTGAGTGATGTTGTCATCAGAACTCTCGTATCCGGAGAAGCAAGTCTGAGTGATGTTGTGATGTTTTGCTATTAAGCTATGATCGGAGTTTCATAAACACATGAGACGCCATGTTGCCGCTCCACACATACCCTTCAGCATGAGACATCCGTACAGATCCAGAATGCCAGGTCCTCAGACCCCCCTTTTGGTACCGGAGCCGATGAAACAGCGTCAGCAGTACGACAGACTAGTCTTTGGATTGTCTCCAGGTAAAAAGCGACAGTTGGTTGACAGCGTCAGATGGACACAGAGGGTCAGTGAGTTCAGCTTTTATTCTGAAAGGAACCGTTGCAGCAGGTGGAACAGCAACAGATTTTATCCAGGTTGTTGGTTCTTTGCTTAAAAAGGAAGTCCGGGTGGCCGGTCCGATACTCCTCTTAGCATGCGGTGAACTGATCTAAGATGGCGTGGGGACCGGTTTTATTAATCTGGATGTTTTGATTTCTGGTCGAATCAAAGTTGGCAGATTTATAAACTCCACAGAGACTATGCCACGCTTCAGAAAGGAAGGTTCCAATTGGATGAGTAAACAATGTGTCATGCGTTTACGTTACGTGTGATCAGGATGTCTAGTGCAGCTAGATTAAAGTCATATTACTTATTAAACCTTACTAATAATAACATTGTCATTTCACAGATTGGTCAACATTTTATTATTGACTAACACTTTGTTTGATTAGCTTATTAAAAATAGAGTTCTTTGATTTATTAAAAGGAAAGAGCCCTTTATCTTCATTCTTCTCTTGGGCTGGAAAGGAAGCAGTTTAGAAGCAGATGCATGACCTTGAGGCACATGCAGATAAGTTCTTGCTGAGGGGAGGGGGGAAATGACTTTTAGGTGGAAAACAGTCATTTCATTCCGTTACACAATGCTAGCTTAAACTCGTGTGCTAGCATCACAATATAGTACAGATTACTATCATGTACCAGACAGTTAAAGTAGCATTGGTCAGTTAATATAATATTAATACTAATGAGCATCTGCCAGCGGTCTCATACTCGCTAATATCCGTTCACCCTAACATAAGTTAGAGAGAGGGAGAGAGGCGCCAGTCCTCCAGTTCTGGAGCTCATGCGGGCTTCTGTGAGCTGGACCCGACCCAGACACCAGTGAGCCAGTCCAGCTGGTATTTTTAAAAGCTGCACATGATCCTCTCCTGGTGGTCCAGGCAGTGGTTCTGATCCAGTTCTGACCCAGAAACCAGCTGGCCCGCTGAGCCACACGTCTCATCTGGTGGTCGGTTCTGACCTGGTTCTGATGGTGATTTGAGCTCCAGAAATCCACATTTAACTTTTAAACCCCTCCACGGGTCTCCGAAGCCCAGCGCGGACCTCCCTGACCCGGTACCGACTGATGTGGGCTACAGAAGTCCGTCTTTTGCTGCTCAAAACGCCCTCAGGCATGGATATAGAGGTGTTGTTCCTCTTGTCTGTAAACCCGTGGACTCGATGTCCAGACAGGCTGGAGTCGGTACAGCCTTCACACACTCTAGTTTATCAACATGAACACAACCCAACACTAGTAAACACACACTGACTGGATCACATGACCTCTACCCTACAACTAGCCACTCTCCACACTGAGCTGAGGCAGCCGAGCTTCTAACTCCCTTTGGTTACGTCAGAGGTTCAGCTTTAGAAACAAGAGAAAAGAACTTTTTACTAGAAAACTGCTGTTATGTGTTTTACAACCAAATATCCACAAAAGTATTTCTAATAGTATTTTTGGACAACATTTTATGAGCCATTAAGCACCGAAGTCCCAACACTGCGTTAACGAGCCACAGCTGCAAATATAATCCCTCATGAAGTTCTAGCTTTACACCAGAAGATGGTGGAGAAGTGGACCTTCAGTCTGAGCAACACTTCTGGGTGTTTCTGTTGAAATGTTCAGTTTAGAGAGTTTGAAGGCGTTACTAAAAGGGGAAAACATTACTTTAGACATCAGTAAGAATGAACGGTTTTCATGAAGCAGAGACATTAAAACCTCCACGAGTCTGTCGGAGAACCCAGGACCTCATATCCTCTTCAGCAAGCCCCTATAGAGACATTTGATCAGGCACAAGCAACCCTAACCTGTTCAGGTTCGTGCTGAGCAGAAGGAAGGAGCACACGTGGTAAAGCCTAAGAATGGTAACACTGGTGTTGGTTTTCAGTCTCGTGCAGGAATGATGAGCACAGTGGAGGTGCTGAAGCTGATGGAGGCGTTTGTTAATGAGCCCAACTACACTGTGTGGAGTGACCTCAGCTGCAATCTGGGAGTGCTGTCTTCTCTGCTGTCTCACACGGACTTCCACGAGGAGATCCAGGAGTTTATCCGGGACCTCTTCACCCCCGTCGGTCAAAAGCTTGGCTGGGACAGCAAACCAGGAGAGGGTGAGTGGGACCACGGGCATCCCGGTCACGGGGACTACATTAGAGCTTCCTGTGTGTGTGCGTGCGTGCGTGCGTGCGTGCGTGCGTGTGTGTGTGTGCGTGCGTGCGTGCGTGCGTGTTCCCACCAACATTTAAAGCATACATATGGTGATTTTATAGCAGGTTTATGGTCGATACAAACGTGTTCTTTGCTCTAAGTATCTGGGATTTAAACTTCATTCTGGGCCTGGGCGTATATCGCAGTAAAAGTGGAAAATTCATGTTTGTTTTCCACTTCAGGTCCTCCTGAAGGTGTGTCCCTGGGCCCTTGAGCAAGGCCACCCATGCCCCCTTAGGCAGCATGATCCCTCCTGTCCTTTCTGAAGTCCAGCAGTTCTCTTGTTTTGGTTGCACAGAGGGCCGATTGTTCGGGCGGCAACGTTCCCCCGAGGCCTCGGTTCCTCCTGTAGGCTGAACTATGTGACTGACTCTGCTGTATTAAAACGGTGGACTAGATCACCTGATTCATGTGTGTTTTTGAATTGCTGGTCACCTTAAAGACATCTTTGTTTTTCTGTCGTGTGAACTCCATCCAGGTCATCTGGATGCCCTTTTGAGAGGTCTGGTTCTGGGGAAATTGGGCAAAGCGGGACACAAACCCACTCTGGAGGAGGCTCGGCGGCGGTTCAAGGAGCACGTGGAAGGCAGGCAGATCCTGCCCGCAGACCTCAGGAGCCCGGTACGTGATCCATGTCTGCAAGCCTTCCTGATCACCAGCATGTCAAATGTTTCCACGTTTCTTAAAGCCGGGGATCACCGAAAAACCATTTTAATGATTATTGTGATAGTCCTTCTGAGTCTCCTACACTCATGTCCTGCATTAGCGTCTGACTGAGACACTCTGGGATTAGAAAAGCCAGACAGATCTGCGTCACACAACGCTTCGGCTAGTAGGAGCTAACCCTGGAAATGCTTCCAGCCATGGAGCTCGTTGATGGGGGGTTGAATCACGACACTTGTCCCACCTTGACGATTACGTTGTGTTATTGTAAACATTTTTGCTCTGGGTACGGTTAGCCCGTTTAAAAATGTGTCCTGCACGCTGAGACGTTGGATCGTTTACCCGACCAGAGCTCGAGCGGGCTCATCTGCAATAGCAGCCTGTGGTTAATGCAAGGTGATGCATAGCTACACTGTTTAAGCTAACCAGTGCCAACTTCGTTACCCTAAGGTAGTGCGAAGGCCAGTGACTTAAGCATGCGGAGAATGGTAAGCACTGCTCGCCTATACCTTAGTGCCTTTGAAACGTGTAAGTCAGACAGCAGTTTATCCGCTGCTACCTTCCTGTGGACTGCTGTAACACCTGCAGACCCCTGGCGTAGAGGGTTGTTCCCCTGGTTGTAGCCCTCCTCCGGAGCACTAGTACACAAACACACACAGAAGCATCATTTGACAGACTAGACTGGAATTCGTGTGTCAGAAGGAAAACACCAAAAGTGGAGCAAGAGCCACCATGCTAACTGTTTCTTGTTGCGTTAACCAGGTGTATCTGACTGTTCTAAAGCACGGAGACGGCGCCATGCTGGACGCCATGTTGAAGGTAAAACTAGAGCACAAATAAGGGCTGATGAGTCACAAGGTGATTGTGTAACTACGCTTGAAACCCTCTAGTCCCAGACTGCTGGTCTGTCTGGGGAGACAGCCGCTGCTCCATCAGCTGTAATTGTTGTTTTCTGTCTTCTTTCAGCTCCACAAGCAAGCAGACATGCAGGAGGAGAAGAATCGTATCGAGCGTGTTCTCGGCGCCATACCTGCTCCCGAGCTCATTCAGAAAGTCCTCTGCTTTGCCCTCTCGGTACGCTCACAGGATGTCTCATGCTAGCGTAGATGTTCAGGTTCCAGCTGGGATGGTCGTGGTTGCGGATCACCAGGCTGCTGGTCATCACACCACCGCTTCTGATTCAATCACTAAACCACATTACCTTTAGATCATGTTTATTACTTTTAGGGGTGTACATACCCGGGTAATCGCCGTTAATGTTGTAACCGGGTAAATAGTCCTTCTGCTGCATGTGGGTGTAATGTATTTGTGCCACTAGAGGGCGCTATCAAATACATTTACTCAAAGATGAAGTGGTTAACTAAGAGCACAGCGTGGGAGCATGAACACAGTTACCCCTCACCTGAAAATGGAAATGAAGCTGCGCAGCAAACTGAGCTGAGACCAGCAGCAGCTTAGTCTGCCATGACGCTTTACGTCTACCTCCTCACAGTAATTTGTTTAGTTTGGTGTAAGGAAACCAAAGTGCTCACAAAGAGTGGCCTCCAGAGTGCGCTGTGCTGGATGTCAGACGGCCCGCTGCTCCACAGGTGCTGACGGGCATTCAGCTCTCATCCCACTGTTAGTTTATGAGTGTGGTAACAGGTGTGGTTGTGAGTGTGGTAACAGGTGTGGTTGTGAGTGTGGTAACAGGTGTGGTTGTGAGTGTGGTAACAGGTGTGGTTGTGAGTGTGGTAACAGGTGTAGTTGTGAGTGTGACAACAGGTGTGGTTATGAGTGTGGTAACAGGTGTGGTTATGAGTGTGGTTATGAGTGTGGTAACAGATGTGGTTATGAGTGTGGTAACAGTTGTGGTAACAGATGTGGTTATGAGTGTGGTAACAGGTGTGGTTGTGAGTGTGGTAACAGTTGTGGTAACAGGTGTAGTTGTGAGTGTGGTAACAGGTGTGGTTGTGAGTGTGCTAACAGATGTGGTAACAGGTGTAGTTGTGAGTGTGGTAACAGGTGTGGTTGTGAGTGTGGTAACAGGTGTGGTTGTGAGTGTGGTAACAGGTGTGGTTGTGAGTGTGGTAACAGGTGTGGTTGTGAGTGTGGTAACAGGTGTGGTTGTGAGTGTGGTTGTAGGTGTGGTTGTGAGTGTGGTTGTAGGTGTGGTTGTGAGTGTGGTTGTAGGTGTGATTGTGAGTGTGGTAACAGGTGTGATTGTGAGTGTGGTAACAGGTGTGATTGTGAGTGTGGTAACAGGTGTGGTTGTGAGTGTGGTAACAGGTGTGATTGTGAGTGTGGTAACAGGTGTGATTGTGAGTGTGGTAACAGGTGTGATTGTGAGTGTGGTAACAGGTGTGGTTGTGAGTGTGGTAACAGATGTGGTAACAGGTGTGGTTGTGAGTGTGGTAACAGGTGTGGTTGTGAGTGTGGTAACAGGTGTGGTTGTGAGTGTGGTAACAGGTGTGGTTGTGAGTGTGGTAACAGGTGTGGTTGTGAGTGTGGTAACAGGTGTGGTTGTGAGTGTGGTTGTAGGTGTGGTTGTGAGTGTGGTTGTAGGTGTGGTTGTGAGTGTGGTTGTAGGTGTGGTTGTGAGTGTGGTAATAGGTGTGGTTGTGAGTGTGGTAACAGGTGTGGTTGTGAGTGTGGTAACAGGTGTGGTAACAGGTGTGGTTGTGAGTGTGGTAACGGGTGTGGTTGTGAGTGTGGTAACAGGTGTGGTTGTGAGTGTGGTAACAGGTGTGGTTGTGAGTGTGGTAACAGATGTGGTAACAGGTGTGGTTGTGAGTGTGGTAACAGGTGTGGTTGTGAGTGTGGTAACAGGTGTAGTTGTGAGTGTGGTAACAGGTGTGGTTGTGAGTGTGGTAACAGGTGTGGTTGTGAGTGTGGTAACAGGTGTGGTTGTGAGTGTGGTAACAGGTGTGGTTGTGAGTGTGGTAACAGGTGTGGTTGTGAGTGTGGTAACAGGTGTGGTTGTGAGTGTGGTAACAGGTGTGGTTGTGAGTGTGGTAACAGGTGTGGTTGTGAGTGTGGTAACAGGTGTAGTTGAGTCAGAATCATATTTATAGAGGGGCAAAGGGGTGTGTGTGTGTGTGTGTGTGTGTGTGTGTGTGTGTATTTTATAATAGTTATTCAGAGTTCTGTTTGTCTTAGAGCCACTGTGGCTCAGCGGTTAGGAGGGTTGCTGGTTTAATCCCGGGCTTCCGTCAGGGCGCCTCAGGGCAGCTGTGGCTACCATGTAGCAGGGGTGGGGAACCCTGGTCCATCGAGGGCCGCTATCCAGCATATTTTTGTTTCAACCCTGCTTCAACACACCTGATTTCAATCAGTAGGTGATTAACAGGCTTCTGGAGAGCTTGATGAGCTTCTGAACAGGTGAATATATCACTGAATCAGAAGTGTTGGAGCAAAGACGTGCAGGATACCGGCCCTCGAGGACCAGGATTCCCCACGCCTGATGTGGTGTGTGAGTGACTTAAGCATGAAGTTGTTTCTCCTGACCGCTGCCATGCTGGAACAGGTTCCTTGTCCAGAGGAACGCTCTGATGCAACAGTGCGTTTAAAGCCATGAACCAGCTTTAGCGCTGTTGGCTTCACCTGCAGAAACAAGCAGAAACTCTTTGTGTGAATACCGACTCTGAACTTGTCTCTCTGGACGTTGTTCCTGACAGGAAGACGTCCGTCCCCAGGACACGGTGTCTGTGATCGGAGGAGTGGCAGGAAGTAGTAAACAAGGCCGGAAGGCTGCATGGAAGTTTGTCAAGGACAACTGGGAGGAACTTTACAACCGCTACCAAGGAGGCTTCCTCATATCACGGCTCATCAAGGTTGGAACCGTTCTCCTGTAAATGATGACATCACTGTCTTCAGTTGGACAGCGGCACAAGACATGTCCTTGCTGTGTCCTGCGGCTTTCCTGATCACATGTTGTTTTTCTTGTTTGCAGCTCACAGTCGATGGATTTGCGGTTGATAAAATGGCTGCTGAAGTTAAGGTGAGACGCGACTTTTTGCTTTGTCTCTTGTGTCAGCGTTAAAAACAGAAAGGACTCGGGTCACGGTTTCGTAGATGAAGTTCAGATGAAACTCGAGGTCAGAAGAGGCAGAGCTAGGGGTGCGGGCTGTTCAGAAGGGAGGGCAAGGTTCCTCTCTTTGTGTTTTTCTGGGTAGTCTGAGATCTGCTCCATCCAGATTTGCTGGCCATTGTTTATTATTTAGGGTTTTTTCTTCCTCTTTAAGAAAAAAGGTTCTAAGATGTGACGTGATGGAGAAGTGCCCTCCTTCAGCCAGAGCAGAGGCACATCAGTTCTGTAGATTAGCTTCGTGTCTTTCCCGGTTGTCTCTGAAACCTTGGCCAGTGGACCTGGATCCCTCAGAGTCCTGTCTGGTGTGATCCAGATGTTAAAGCCGGTTCCTCACTGGGCTCCTTGGACCCTCTGACTCGGTCTGGCCCGCGCCTTAGCAGCAGGTTTCCATCCGCCTGGGAATGGACATGAAGTGATTATTTACAAAGTGCTGTCGCTTTATGAGCAGCCTGCTCAAATCCTCACCCACACTGAGGGAATTCCTGGAAATGGAAGCCCCTCGGGAATGTTTCAGGGTTATGGAAACTTCCTCTGTTGTGTGTGTGTGTGTGTGTGTGTGTTCTTGGTAAATACTGAGGACCATTATGAGGTTGTAACCAACAGAGTGAGGTCATGTTTGTGGTTTTAGAGGTATGAGTTAAGGTTAGGAATACAGGTCCTTCTCAAGAAATTAGCATATTGTGATAAAGTTCATTATTGACTGTAATGTACTGATAAACATTACTTTCATATATATTAGATTCATTACACACAACTGAAGTAGTTCAAGCCTTTTATTGTTTCTAATATTGATGATTTTGGCGTACAGCTCATGAAAACCCAAAACTCCTATCTCAAAAAATTAGCATATCATGAAAAGGTTCTCTAAACGAGCTATTAACCCAATCATCTGAATTAATTAATGAACTCTAAACACCTGCAAAAGATTCCTGAGGCTTTTAAAAACTCCCAGCCTGGTTCATTACTCAGAACCACA
>SSNQ01000141.1:563983-578672 GCA_006942095.1 Nothobranchius kuhntae | reverse complement strand
GAAAAACAAAGTAAAATATGAAACCAATGAAAGACAACAAATTCTAATTAAAAGTGTCGGTGTTTCATGTGCGCCTCAGTTGACCAGCAGCGATAACTGGGAGCGTTTATACTGGTTTACATGTCAGGTAGAAAGCTGAATTACTAAATGAAGTTTGTTCCACTCCGGTACAGCAGGTGGCGAAGTGCCTGTTTGTGTCAGTTCTCTCTGGTTAGCTGATGGCAACACGAACGCTGGTGGGAGTAAAGCAGGTGGAGTTAAAGCAGGATATGCACAATGACCAAAAGAATGGACAAGAATGCTGCAGCACAGCTTATTGACCCTTTGCACCGACGTCACCTAATCATGTGGGTCCACCGTGCTGGACGGCAAAAGCGTGTAAACAGTGAGTGACACGAGTACTAAAAAGGGAAAAGCAGAGCCTGAAACTGTTTTTGCGATCAAAACAAAAACAAAACTGCTCCAGCGGTCCTTCAACTAGCTCATGCCCAGTTCAGTTATCAGAAGAGGTAGCGCATCTAGCGGGGGCTCATAGAGAGCGCTATGCTAACTAGCTTACCAACGTTAGCTTACGGTCTCTCTGCAGCTGTTCACCGATGTAAACATGTTGCTGCGTTTCACTTTACACCAAAGCTGATTGTTAGAAAGTCCGGATCCCTACCGGCTTCTGTTGCTGGTGGTGTTACCGGGTTCAGCTGCTGCTCTCACACCGGAATGAGAAGCTCTCTGTACGCAGACGCTCATATAAATAAATAAATAACGTCATTTTAACACACATAATCATACATCGGAGCTTTAATATAGTTAATGATTGTCTCACTTTACACTACAGTGGACGGAGCGCAGCCTCCGTGGTGAAACACCCGTCCATCAGGATTATCAATAACTCGTATAAACACATCACATTTATCCCTGTCCCTGTCTTCCTCGTGAAATAAATGAACGTTAATCTTACCCGCTAAAACCATGTTTGCTGCTAATCTGAGGCCTGCTAGTCCACTTGATTGATCGCTGCAGTTCATCTCCGTCCTCAGTCTCCATCAAAGTTATTAAAAAAGCAAAACTAGTTGAGTTTACGTCCTTGTCTGTTAGTGCAGCCGACCACGCAGCAAGCTAGAACCATTTTACTGTCAAATCAACTCAATAAAAGCCATAAAAGGCTACAAACTGGCTTGTTTTGACTAGCTTCACTGGAGTTTCTACGGGTGTAAACGGTCTTTTTGCCATCCATCATGGCGAAGGGGGCAGTCACATGAGCGACGTCACGTGCAAAGGGTCAATAGGGAGCCTAAGCCACGCCCATCTACTTCCGCATCACGGGTACCCGGAAGAACGAGAAAATTAATGCAAGTCAAAGGGGCTAAAAACGCTTTTCTAATTCCACTTGTTATGTTCCATGGATTTCACATATGAGGTCCATGAGTTTTATAAACACATTTTGATACCAAGAACACGCTTATTTTCAAATGGGGGGAAACACTATCTTAGGTGTTGTGTGAAAATAAGTCCAGGACTACAAACGCGCTTCACCAAGGTGACGTCATCGAACCAGACACGGAGGAAACTGAGGGAAAATGGCCGTAAGTTCAACAAACTTCCCACAGAACGAAAGAACCGCCATGAATCTGGTCATGTGGTAAGTAGCAGCTACGCTAGGGGGAGGAGCTTATGTGGTGATGTCACATATGCGACGTGCTGATTTCTAGCTTGTAGTCATGCTAATTACGAACTTTTACAAGCTGATAAATCTTAAAGTACGTGACTGGCGCGGTCGAAACACCCATCTTTACTTTTCATTTAAACTGCAGTACATCGTGTGTGATGCAGGACGTAAGGCACAGCGGGCTAGAAAATCGCGTTGCTAGCCCCGTTCAGGGACCCATGAGCCGACTGGAAGGGGAGGAGACTTAGGCTCCCTCTTTGGTACTTTACTGTGTGGTGATGACATCATCAGTAAACCGCTTCTGTGATCTTGTCACTGGTGGAAGAGCCCAGCTGGTCAGGGCTTGGCTAAGATGGCTACAGACGTTAGCCGAAACCAGTCAGCAAAAAGGCTCTTATTTACTCTGTACTGCGAAGACGCCGTCCCTGGCAGACTTAGGCCTTCATTCAGCAACAAGGTCAATGAGGTTTGAAGTTCTGCTGCTGCACGTCGACCTTGCTGTTGATCATCGGCAGCTTGAGCTGTGTCGTCTCTGACAGGTTTTCATGTAGAAATTAGAAACGTTGCAATGGCCGCTGAGAAATGGTTTGTTCTGGGTTCACGTGCCATAAGTGTAGACGCACCATCCTAAATGATCGTGTGCATTTCTTCATTGATTCGTTGTGTCCTGCTTTCCCTTAACCCAAATGAAGTGCAGAAGGATGTGAATGGCCGAGTGTGTTTTTGTGTACAGGTGAACCCGGGGACTGTGGGCTTCTATCGTATCCAGTACAGCTCGTCTATGCTGAAGAACGTTCTGCCAGGAATTCGAGACCTCAGTCTGCAGCCTGTGGACCGGCTGGGCCTGCAGAATGACCTCTTCTCCCTTGTAAGACTCACTAATGCGAATACACTCATCAAGCAGGGGTTAGGGGTGGTCTGCGTACGCATCTGTGATTTAAGCTGCTACACGCATGGGGGGTATCATATCGTTCAGGATGATTCCAGCACATCTTTCTTTCCTGGGGAAGCAAAAAACATCACAGCAAGCTAATTAGATGAAGTCATCACATCACAAATGGTTGAGAATACAAATTCAGGCTCTGTGGTTGGATTGTTGTCACTCAACGGTGTATCAGATTAATGTTAAAAGTTAAGAAAAGGGCTCGGTCCTTTTTTCCTTGGTTGCAGCTACGGACTCGATGGCGCAGGGCGCCTCTGTTCTGATGTTGATCAAGTTTAATAGTGTTTAGGGATGACCCAGAAGGAAAATTGTTGACTGAAACCGAAACACGAAGAAACGATTGTCGATAGTTAGAACCGCAGCATTTATGGCTGCGATGTGCATCGCCTCACTAAAACCGAGGCATTGCATTAAATCAATTACAAACCATGATGTATGTATGTATGTAGCACTGACATGCACAATATACATGAATGTTTGACTTGGCCCCACTCGTGTGCATTAAATAATAGTAATAAATAAGTTATAAATGTGCAGGTTTATGACTAAAAGGCCTTCTGAGACTTTAAAATGAACCCTTTAAAGCACATATGTCAGAGTCAAGGCCCGCGGGCCGCATCTGGCATTTTTATGTGGCCCGCGAGATAAATATCAAAAATATATTAAAACTGGCCCGCTGGCCGATTTTACAGCAAAGACTTCAACTCCCATGATGCTTTGCTGCGTCAGCGCGGAGCCGACGTGCCCCCTCCTTTGTGTTTTTTCCAGCGCCTGCTGCCGGTGTCTGCAGCTCCGCTGTCTCGGACAAACTACACTCCTCTCACTCAGCGCCGAGTTCACTCAGCTGTTTTCTGACGCTGAAGCCCAGAAACGGAGATTCTAGCCGCTCAGTAATGTGTTCACGACTGAAAGAGAAAGTTTTCCAACTAACGTCCAGACAGAGCTGATATAACTCCAGCGAGCAGCGACACGCTCAAACCAGCACGGCTCTGTGGTCGTGTTTCCTCCCCGACACACAACAACGTGGTCAAGCTGCTCAGACATGTTCATCAGCACAAACCTATGTGAGCACCTGTTGTCATCTAATGTTGTCATTATTATGATGAAGATGAACAAAACAACAGGAGTCTCCTCCTCAGCTCAGATCAACCCCATGATGCAGGTATCTGGCTGGAACAGGTGAGCATCACAGTAAACCAGTGGAGCAAACTGAGCTTTAAATATGTTGGTTTTATGCTCTTTTTCTGCTCCAAAACATGAAAGTTAACAGGTGAGATGTTGCATTTTCATTTAAGATAAAATGATATTTTTATTTTGTTGTTGGCCCGTGAGAAAAGATTTAACCTACAGTAAACAGGAAGTGGAAAGGCTGCAGATAGATGAATAGAATAGAAAATCCCTTTATTGTTCCTCAGTGGGGAAAGCTAGACGTCACAGCAGCGATGACACGTATTACAGGAGAAAAAAGGAGAATAAAATATAAGAAAAATGAATAAACAAGAAAACATAAATCCTGAATAGATTTTAAAAATGCTGATTATACCACAAGTAATGAATACCACTGATGCCTTTTATTTAAAACGGACTTGCTCGTGTGTCATTTGGTTATTCCACATTCAGTGTTAATGCAGAAATAAGTTTGTTTCCAAATTTAAAGGTTCAAAATTGCATAAATGTTGATAAAGAAAATGTGCAAATTTACCGTCACTTTTTCAAAAATATTAAGTTTGGCCCTCGACTCCGTCCCAGAGTTTCATTTCGGCCCCGTGTGAGTTTGAGTTTGACACCCCTGCTTTAAAGAGTATAATGCAGGTTAGAGACTCCCATGAACCGATGTTTAGAGAAACATAATAGAAACTCGTTTTAAACATTTTTTTACACAAACATGACTTATTTAGGCTTTTAGAGTCATTTTTGTGAGAGTTGTGGTTTTTTTTTCCAAACCAAGTGACGTCAGCTGAGGGAGTCCTGTTAGCTTAATCCAGAGAAAAACATGGACTCTACTGCGGCTCTGACACAGAGGAACCTTTAAATGTTTATAATTCTACTTCTGATGGACCAGAACCATAAAGTTATGAGTTTGCTGCTCGCCCCAGAGAGCAGAGACCAACCAGAGGGAGAAACCATCGGCTAAAGCAGAGAGATAGAGGAGAAGCAGCGGGGGGGCAGCTTGTGAGTTAACAGTTGTAAAGGGTTAATTTACATTTATTTAATGAACCATAAGACACGAGATTCCGTAGTAAATATGAAATCAATCTTATGGATCTTTGGGTACTTTTAACCAGAAGATTGGAACTTTTTACTAGCAAACTGCTGTTATGTGTTTTACAACCAAATATCCACAAAAGCATTTCTAATAGTATTTTTGGACAACATTTTATGAGCCATTAAGCACCAAAGTCCCAACACTGCGTTAACGAGCCACAGCTGCAAATATAATCCCTCATGAAGTTCTAGCTTTACACCAGAAGATGGTGGAGACGTGGACCTTCAGTCTGAGCAACACTTCTGGGTGTTTCTGTTGAAATGTTCAGAGTTTAGAGAGTTTGAAGGCGTTACTAAAAGGGGAAAACATTACTTTAGACATCAGTAAGAATGAACGGTTTTCATGAAGCAGAGACATTAAAACCTCCACGAGTCTGTCGGAGAACCCAGGACCTCATATCCTCTTCAGCAAGCCCCTATAGAGACATTTGATCAGGCACCCTAACCCTAACCCAAACCTGTTCAGGTTCGTGCTGAGCAGAAGGAAGGAGCACACGTGGTAAAGCCTAAGAATGGTAACACTGGTGTTGGTTTTCAGTCTCGTGCAGGAATGATGAGCACAGTGGAGGTGCTGAAGCTGATGGAGGCGTTTGTTAATGAGCCCAACTACACTGTGTGGAGTGACCTCAGCTGCAATCTGGGAGTGCTGTCTTCTCTGCTGTCTCACACGGACTTCCACGAGGAGATCCAGGAGTTCATCCGGGACCTCTTCACCCCCGTCGGTCAAAAGCTTGGCTGGGACAGCAAACCAGGAGAGGGTGAGTGGGACCACGGGCATCCCGGTCACGGGGACTACATTAGAGCTTCCTGTGTGTGTGTGCGTGCGTGCGTGCGTGTGTGTGTGTGTGTGTGTGTGTGTGTGTGTGTGTTCCCACCAACATTTAAAGCATACATATGGTGATTTTATAGCAGGTTCATGGTCGATACAAACGTGTTCTTTGCTCTAAGTATCTGGGATTTAAACTTCATTCTGGGCCTGGGCGTATATCGCAGTAAAAGTGGAAAATTCATGTTTGTTTTCAACTTCAGGTCCTCCTGAAGGTGTGTCCCTGGGCCCTTGAGCAAGGCCACCCATGCCCCCTTAGGCAGCATGATCCCTCCTGTCCTTTCTGAAGTCCAGCAGTTCTCTTGTTTTGGTTGCACAGAGGGCCGATTGTTCGGGCGGCAACGTTCCCCCGAGGCCTCGGTTCCTCCTGTAGGCTGAACTGTGTGACTGACTCTGCTGTATTAAAACGGTGGACTAGATCACCTGATTCATGTGTGTTTTTGAATTGCTGGTCACCTTAAAGACATCTTTGTTTTTCTGTCGTGTGAACTCCATCCAGGTCATCTGGATGCCCTTTTGAGAGGTCTGGTTCTGGGGAAATTGGGCAAAGCGGGACACAAACCCACTCTGGAGGAGGCTCGGCGGCGGTTCAAGGAGCACGTGGAAGGCAGGCAGATCCTGCCCGCAGACCTCAGGAGCCCGGTACGTGATCCATGTCTGCAAGCCTTCCTGATCACCAGCATGTCAAATGTTTCCACGTTTCTTAAAGCCGGGGATCACCGAAAAACCATTTTAATGATTATTGATAGTCCCTCTGAGTCTCCTACACTCATGTCCTGCATTAGCGTCTGACTGAGACACTCTGGGATTAGAAAAGCCGGACAGATCTGCGTCACACAACGCTTCGGCTAGTAGGAGCTAACCCTGGAAATGCTTCCAGCCATGGAGCTCGTTGATGGGGGGTTGAATCACGACACTTGTCCCACCTTGACGATTACGTTGTGTTATTGTAAACATTTTTGCTCTGGGTACGGTTAGCCCGTGCAGACCCCTGGCGTAGAGGGTTGTTCCCCTGGTTGTAGCCCTCCTCCGGAGCACTAGTACACAAACACACACAGAAGCATCATTTGACAGACTAGACTGGAATCCGTGTGTCAGAAGGAAAACACCAAAAGTGGAGCAAGAGCCACCATGCTAACTGTTTCTTGTTGCGTTAACCAGGTGTATCTGACTGTTCTAAAGCACGGAGACGGCGCCATGCTGGACGCCATGTTGAAGGTAAAACTAGAGCACAAATGAGGGCTGATGAGTCACAAGGTGATTGTGTAACTACACTTGAAACCCTCTAGTCCCAGACTGCTGGTCTGTCTGGGGAGACAGCCGCTGCTCCATCAGCTGTAATTGTTGTTTTCTGTCTTCTTTCAGCTCCACAAGCAAGCAGACATGCAGGAGGAGAAGAATCGTATCGAGCGTGTTCTCGGCGCCATACCTGCTCCCGAGCTCATTCAGAAAGTCCTCTGCTTTGCCCTCTCGGTATGCTCACAGGTTGTCTCATGCTAGCGTAGACGTTCAGGTTCCAGCTGGGATGGTCGTGGTTGCGGATCACCAGGCTGCTGGTCATCACACCACCGCTTCGGATTCAATCACTAAACCACATTACCTTTAGATCATGTTTATTACTTTTAGGGGTGTACATAGTTACCCGGGTAATCGCCGTTAATGTTGTAACCGGGTAAATAGTCCTTCTGCTGCATGTGGGTGTAATGTATTTGTGCCACTAGAGGGCGCTATCAAATACATTTACTCAAAGATGAAGTGGTTAACTAAGAGCACAGCGTGGGAGCATGAACACAGTTACCCCTCACCAGAACATGGAAATGAAGCTGCGCAGCAAACTGAGCTGAGACCAGCAGCAGCTTAGTCTGCCATGACGCTTTACGTCTACCTCCTCACAGTAATTTGTTTAGTTTGGTGTAAGGAAACCAAAGTGCTCACAAAGAGTGGCCTCCAGAGTGCGCTGTGCTGGATGTCAGACGGCCCGCTGCTCTACAGGTGCTGACGGGCATTCAGCTCTCATCCCACTGTTAGTTTATGAGTGTGGTAACAGGTGTGGTTATGAGTGTGGTAACGGGTGTAGTTGTGAGTGTGGTAACAGGTGTGGTTGTGAGTGTGGTAACAGGTGTGGTTATGAGTGTGGTAACAGGTGTGGTTATGAGTGTGGTAACAGGTGTGATTGTGAGTGTGGTAACGGGTGTGGTTATGAGTGTGGTAACAGGTGTGGTTATGAGTGTGGTAACAGGTGTGGTTGTGAGTGTGGTAACAGGTGTGATAGTGAGTGTGGTAACAGGTGTGGTTGTGAGTGTGGTAACAGGTGTGGTTGTGAGTGTGGTAACAGGTGTGGTTGTGAGTGTGGTAACAGGTGTGGTTGTGAGTGTGGTAACAGGTGTGATTGTGAGTGTGGTAACAGGTGTGGTTGTGAGTGTGGTAACAGGTGTGGTTGTGAGTGTGGTTGTAGGTGTGGTTGTGAGTGTGGTTGTAGGTGTGGTTGTGAGTGTGGTTGTAGGTGTGGTTGTGAGTGTGGTTGTAGGTGTGGTTGTGAGTGTGGTTGTAGGTGTGGTTGTGAGTGTGGTTGTAGGTGTGGTTGTGAGTGTGGTAACGGGTGTGGTTGTGAGTGTGGTAACGGGTGTGGTTATGAGTGTGGTAACAGGTGTGGTTGTGAGTGTGGTAACAGGTGTGGTTGTGAGTGTGGTAACAGGTGTGGTTGTGAGTGTGGTTGTAGGTGTGGTTGTGAGTGTGGTTGTAGGTGTGGTTGTGAGTGTGGTTGTAGGTGTGGTAACAGGTGTGGTTGTGAGTGTGGTAACAGGTGTGGTTGTGAGTGTGGTAACAGGTGTGGTTGTGAGTGTGGTTGTAGGTGTGGTTGTGAGTGTGGTTGTAGGTGTGGTTGTGAGTGTGGTTGTAGGTGTGATTGTGAGTGTGGTAACAGGTGTGATTGTGAGTGTGGTAACAGGTGTGGTTGTGAGTGTGGTTGTAGGTGTGGTTGTGAGTGTGGTTGTAGGTGTGGTTGTGAGTGTGGTTGTAGGTGTGATTGTGAGTGTGGTAACAGGTGTGATTGTGAGTGTGGTAACAGGTGTGGTTGTGAGTGTGGTTGTAGGTGTGGTTGTGAGTGTGGTTGTAGGTGTGGTTGTGAGTGTGGTTGTAGGTGTGATTGTGAGTGTGGTAACAGGTGTGGTTGTGAGTGTGGTAACGGGTGTAGTTGTGAGTGTGGTAATGGGTGTAGTTGTGAGTGTGGTAACAGGTGTGGTTGTGAGTGTGGTAACAGGTGTGGCTGTGAGTGTGGTAATAGGTGTGGTTGTGAGTGTGGTAACAGGTGTGGTTGTGAGTGTGGTAACAGGTGTGGTTGTGAGTGTGGTAACAGGTGTGGTTGTGAGTGTGGTAGTAGGTGTGGTTGTGAGTGTGGTAACAGGTGTGGTTGTGAGTGTGGTAACAGGTGTGGTTGTGAGTGTGGTAACAGGTGTGATTGTGAGTGTGGTAACAGGTGTGGTTGTGAGTGTGGTAACGGGTGTAGTTGTGAGTGTGGTAATGGGTGTAGTTGTGAGTGTGGTAACAGGTGTGGTTGTGAGTGTGGTAACAGGTGTGGTTGAGTCAGAATCATATTTATAGAGGGGCAAAGGGGTGTGTGTGTGTGTGTGTGTGTGTGTGTGTGTGTGTGTGTGTGTGTGTATTTTATAATAGTTATTCAGAGTTCTGTTTGTCTTAGAGCCACTGTGGCTAAGCGGTTAGGAGGGTTGCTGGTTTAATCCCGGGCTTCCGTCAGGGCGCCTCAGGGCAGCTGTGGCTAGCAGGCGTGGCTAGCAGGCGTGGGGAACCCTGGTCCATCGAGGGCCGCCATCCAGCACATTTTTGTTTCAATCCTGCTTCAACACGCCTGATTTCAATCAGTAGGTGATTAACAAGCTTCTGGAGAGCTTGATGAGCTTCTGAACAGGTGAATCAATCAGTGAATCAGAAGTGTTGGAGCAAAGACGTGCAGGATACCGGCCCTCGAGTACCAGGGTTCCCCACGCCTGATGTGGTGTGTGAGTGACTGTAGCATGAAGTTGTTTCTCCTGACCGCTGCCATGCTGGAACAGGTTCCTTGTCCAGAGGAACGCTCTGATGCAACAGTGCGTTTAAAGCCATGAACCAGCTTTAGCGCTGTTGGCTTCACCTGCAGAAACAAGCAGAAACTCTTTGTGTGAATACCGACTCTGAACTTGTCTCTCTGGACGTTGTTCCTGACAGGAAGACGTCCGTCCCCAGGACACGGTGTCTGTGATCGGAGGAGTGGCAGGAAGTAGTAAACAAGGCCGGAAGGCTGCATGGAAGTTTGTCAAGGACAACTGGGAGGAACTTTACAACCGCTACCAAGGAGGCTTCCTCATATCACGGCTCATCAAGGTTGGAACCGTTCTCCTGTAAATGATGACATCACTGTCTTCAGTTGGGCAGCGGCACAAGACATGTCCTTGCGGTGTCCTGCGGCTTTCCTGGTCACATGTTGTTTTTCTTGTTTGCAGCTCACAGTCGATGGATTTGCGGTTGATAAAATGGCTGCTGAAGTTAAGGTGAGACGCGACTTTTTGCTTCGTCTCTTGTGTCAGCGTTAAAAACAGAAAGGACTCGGGTCACGGTTTCGTAGATGAAGTTCAGATGAAACTCGAGGTCAGAAGAGGCAGAGCTAGGGGTGCAGGCTGTTCAGAAGGGAGGGCAAGGTTCCTCTCTTTGTGTTTTTCTTGGTAGAGTCTCAGATCTGCTCCATCCAGATTTGCTGGTCATTGTTTATTATTTAGGGTTTTTTCTTCCTCTTTAAGAAAAAAGGTTCTAAGATGTGACGTGATGGAGAAGTGCCCTCCTTCAGCCAGAGCAGAGGCACATCAGTTCTGTAGATTAGCTTCGTGTCTTTCCCAGTTGTCTCTGAAACCTTGGCCAGTGGACCTGGATCCCTCAGAGTCCTGTCTGGTGTGATCCAGATGTTAAAGCCGGTTCCTCACTGGGCTCCTTGGACCCTCTGACTCGGTCTGGCCCGCGCCTTAGCAGCAGGTTTCCATCCGCCTGGGAATGGACATGAAGTGGTTATTTACAAAGTGCTGTCGCTTTATGAGCAGCCTGCTCAAATCCTCACCCACACTGAGGGAATTCCTGGAAATGGAAGCCCCTCGGGAATGTTTCAGGGTTATGGAAACTTCCTCTGTTGTGTGTGTTCTTGGTAAATACTGAGGACCATTATGAGGTTGTAACCAACAGAGTGAGGTCATGTTTGTGGTTTTAGAGGTATGAGTTAAGGTTAGGAATACAGGTCCTTCTCAAAAAAATTAGCATATTGTGATAAAGTTCATTATTGTCTGTAATGTACTGATCAACATTAGACTTTCATATATATTAGATTCATTACACACAACTGAAGTAGTTCAAGCCTTTTATTGTTTCTAATATTGATGATTTTGGCGTACAGCTCATGAAAACCCAAAATTCCTATCTCAAAAAATTAGCATATCATGAAAAGGTTCTCTAAACGAGCTATTAACCTAATCATCTGCATCAACTAATTAACTCTAAACACCTGCAAAAGATTCCTGAGGCTTTTAAAAACTCCCAGCCTGGTTCATTACTCAAAACCACAATCATGGGTAAGACTGCCGACCTGACTGCTGTCCAGAAGGCCATCATTGACACCCTCAAGCAAGAGGGTAAGACACAGAAAGACATTTCTGAATGAATAGGCTGTTCCCAGAGTGCTGTATCAAGACACCTCAGTGGGAAGTCTGTGGCAAGGAAAAAGTGTGGCAGAAAACGCTGCACAACGAGAAGAGGTGACCGGACCCTGAGGAAGATTGAGGAGAAGGACCGATTCCAGACCTTGGGGGACCTGCGGAAGCAGTGGACTGAGTCTGGAGTAGAAACATCCAGAGCCACCGTGTACAGGCGTGTGCAGGAAATGGGCTACAGGTGCCGCATTCCCCAGGTCAAGCCACTTTTGAACCAGAAACAGCGGCAGAAGCGTCTGACCTGGACTACAGAGAAGCAGCACTGGCCTGTTGCTCAGTGGTCCAAAGTACTTTTTTCAGATGAAAGCAAATTCTGCACGTCATTCAGAAATCAAGGTGCCAGAGTCTGGAGGAAGACTGGGCAGAGGGAAATGCCAACATGCCTGAAGTCCAGTGTCAAGTACCCACAGTCAGTGATGGTCTGGGGCGCCATGTCAGCTGCTGGTGTTGGTCCACTGTGTTTTATCAAGGGCAGGGTCCATGCAGCTAGCTATCAGGAGATGTTGGAGCACTTCATGCTTCCATCTGCTGAAAAGCTTTATGGAGATGAAGATTTCATTCTTCAGCACGACCTGGCACCTGCTCACAGTGCCCACACCACTGCTAAATGGTTTACTGACCATGGTATGACCTGAACCCCGTAGAGCACCTGTGGGATATTGTGAAGAGAGAGTTCCTGTGGTGAGTGGTCATCCGCCGCCCGCTCCTAATCTGTGGAACGCGCTCCTGGATGTGCACCCGGCTTCGACACTTGTGCATGCTCTGCTGCCCCTTCTTTGTCTTTGGCCAGCTGTGGTTACATGTTCTTCACATATAAATGTGATGTGTTTTGGAGTGTGTGTTTTCTCTGTGAGAGCTTGACCAGCTGTTCCTGTGTGTGTGCAGAGTTTCTTCGAGAGCCACCCCGCGCCGGCTGCAGAGCGCACCGTGCAGCAGTGCTGTGAGAACATCCTCCTCAACGCTGCCTGGCTCAAGCGAGACGCGGACGACATCCATCAGTACTTCCTGCTCCGCAAGGCTCCGCCCGTCTGAGCCACGCGTCCTGCTGCCTACTCAAGCCCCTCCCCCTTCCCTCCAGCTTGAACCTCTCAGCATCATAGCTGCCCCCCTCCCCCCCATCCCAACCAATCAGAGGGAGAGACGAGGACAATCCTTACCGGCTACATTAATCAACACCAAAACTAAAGTCAAGTCCTGAACAGAAGTGTGGGAGGATGAGTAGCCTCCATGTTTTATCCCCATCCTGTCTACAACAGGTCTGCAAACGCGTCTGCTCAGCTGGTGCTGTTAACCTGCAGCCCCCCGACAGGGTGGGGGTAACACCGCCCCGTCAGGACTGCTGTTAACATGCGGCGAGCAGCACTAGCATGGTACTACAATGTGAACTGTTTAATGCAAGCCTTTTTGCCAGTTTTATTTTCAGCAGCGTAACGGAGGAGTTTAAAGGAAGTGATTGTGTTCCTCTGTGCACCTCCAGCTGCAGCCTGACCCTTCATCAGCTGGGGTGGGTGGTTTAGGTGCTCGGGGAGTCCGGCGTAGTGAAGACGGGGAGAGGATCCCGGCCCGGCCTCGGAGCGGTTCGGCTTGATCTGCAGGAAATAGGAAAGAAACGGGTGACTTGACTAAGGTCCGACGTGATAGGATAAACAGACTTGTTGAACCAGAGCTTGATGATTGGTTTAGTTTTCTGAACTCGCCCCTCACCTCCCACCCTGGCTTGTGTGTTTCCTTACAAACAGCTGGTGTGTTAAAGTCCAACTGTTCCAACTGAGCAGGTCTACATGCCTGGAGACAAGCTAGCCCAAACATAGGAGCGAGTATGATGTCATCAGCACTTGAACAGACGAGGAGCAGGAGTGATGAGAGGAGCAGGTAGAGATGATCAGAGGAAAAGCTTTCAAAGGTCTAGAGAACATTGAGGCAGCTGTGAGTTTTCTGAGACACCAAGTGTTTAGTCCCTGAAAGGAGTTTAGATGAATGTGGGATTTCTGTGGTTTTACGTCATCAAAGTGTTGCCACGGCAATTGTAAATACAATCTAATAAAGACTTGATGATACAGCATTTGTCCCTGCAGGCCTTTTCTCAGGTGTGCCTCTCACTGTGAGGTTTGGTGTGGTCCTTCTGACTGGTTACATGGTGGGATGAACCAGAGTGACCTTTATCGCCAGGTGTCATCACGAATCTGCTGATGCGGTGAAAATTAAATAACTGAAGAGGGGGAAAGGGTTTGGTGTGTAGCCCCACAGCCCGGTGCCCTGCTACTACAGGTGAAACTGGAAAAATTAGAAGCTGGTAGAAAAATGAAAGTAATCTCTGAAACAGGCTCACTCCACGCAAATCCAGATGTTTCAGCCTTTATTTGTTATAACTGATTATGGCTTACAGCTGATGACAACCCGACAGTCCGTCTCGGACAGAATGTTGTGAGAAGGTGTCACACTGATCAGCTGATGGATCCAGAACCTCTGCAGAGGGCTCCTGAGCCTTTAGATGGTCTCTCAGTCTGAGCTGGAATAGAAAGGAAATGTGTCCCATGAGGCGCTTCACCAGAACGAATTTTTAAAAAATCATAAAATGAAAAAGATCAGCATCAGACAGCCGGTGCTGCATGAGAGGTGTGTGGAGTTTACAAGCTCCAAACGTTGGGTTTGATGTTGGTTTAACCTTCTCTGGGACGTGATGGACGTAGAAATGCTGGTAAACACCGCTAACGTGACTGACGTAGCGACAATGTAAAAAAAAAAAAAAAAGCCGTAAAAAGAGGCAGATACCGATGCCTTATATGTGGAAGTCAAGTGTGCCACATAATCATAAAAAAGTAAAATATAAAATTTTAAGAGATTTATATATTTATATGTACATTTAAACTTTCCAAATGCATGAGGTTTGGTTAGTAATTGATTGGGAGAATAACAAATGACTGAATTAAATACTGTCAGTGCGCCCCAGGGCAGCTGTGGCTACATCGTAGCTCATCCCCATCAGTGTGTGAATGTGTGTGTGAATGGATGAATGATACACTGTAGTGTAAAGCGCTTTGGAGTCCTTACTCTGAGGGGTGCTATACAAGTGCGGATCCTTTATCATTTATAGTGTTTATCAGGCAGAGCTTTGTTGCCAGAGTTCCACTGCATAATGGCTTCAAACATGTATGTAAAAGTTAGTTTTTACGTAAACCGTTGGATGAAATTACACAAACTGACTGAGCTCTAGTTAAGGCGCTTGCAATAGTTTGTGTGTGTGTGTG
>SSNQ01000141.1:548469-563660 GCA_006942095.1 Nothobranchius kuhntae | reverse complement strand
GGGGGGGGGGGGGGGGGGGGGGGGGGGGGTACATTGGAACTTTGTCCCCCCAGTTTGAAAATCCTATCTGCGCCCCTGTACATGCTACTCTAGTCGGTTAGGTTAGGTAGTAAAGAATGATCAATGGTATCAAAGGCTGATGTCAAGTCCAAGAGCGGTCAGGTCCAGCAGGACCAGAACACAACAGTCCAATGCATCACTGTGGGTCAGAAGGTCATTAGAGACCCTAAGAAGAGCCGTTTCAGTAGAATGAGCTCTACGAAAACCTGACTGGAAGCTATCATAGATGTTATGTTTTGACTAGTTTACATGGATTTTTTCACCAGATTCTCATTTTCCCAGTTTCATCTGTATAAATTAAAATGTGTGTTAGTATTTCTAGAGAATTAATGTGGGCATAATTTAATACGATGTGCTTTTAGCTACAACAGCAAGACATATAAATAAAAGCTTCTTCCGGGTCGCGCCCGTTCAGAGGTGTTGTTCTCCTGCCGGCCTGCAGGTGGCGGTGGAGCACGGCTACGCCGCTGAGACCACGGCGAAGGAGGAAGGCTGCTTCGCTAGAGGATGGCTGCTAGGAAGCGACAGCTGTGTGAGTAGAGTCAGCTTTGTGAAGAAAAGTCAATAAAACATGTGCTAACCCAGAAACAGCCACCTTAAACGGAGTGGTTTATCCGCCCTATCTTTGTCCGGTTTGAGTGTTTGTAGCTGGAAGCTAACAGAACGTGTCCCGCTAGCTTCGCGTTTAGCTGATTAGCTCTGCTCCTCCCCGGATGCGACCGAGCCAGAGTTCACGGGAGCAGCCATAAGTGTGTGTTGCTATTAATATCCCACCTTTGCGTTATGTAAATAGAATCGGCTGTTCGCTAAACTCTGAACCCGAGCTCGGTTCCTGCTCGGGTAACGTAGCGATCTGGTTACCGGTTCGAGCTGAAGGTCCCACCAAAGAGCCTCCTTTTGAGTGGAACCCAGGCCAAGCAGCAGCTAGTGCTTCCAAAGTAAAGAAACGAGTAGAAAAGAGCATTAGTGAAGTTTACACCATCTCAACAGGATCCGGAGCTACTGTGCGACTTAAAACAGGTTGAGGCGCAAACGCCTGAAGGCTGATTATGGAGCTCAGCCGGGGCAGCTTCTGTCGCAGCTGTCCTCGGCCCTGCCAGACTTACCTGCGGGGTTCACCAACCGTACACCTATTTTACACCTCCTCAAAGATTAGAATGTGATGTGCTCTAATTTCCCTCTGGGATTAATAATGTGTCTTTGAATGGAATTTACTTTTAGCAGGTGAAAACCCTTCTGTGCTCGTGTCAGCTGTTGTTGGTGTGTCAGGAACTCACTGTTTGATGTAATCTCAGCTTTTTCTGCTCCATGTGGTCTCAGGCTGTTTGATGCCCTCGCCATGATGCTAGGCAGCAGCGCGCTGGTCGTGGTCCTCTTGCTGTCGCAGGCCAGAAGCTTCCTGAGCCCACCAGAGGATGACAGCATTCCTGATGGGTGGGTGTTGCTCCATGTGGTCCAGGGCCACATCGGGGCGGGAAACTACAGCTACCTGCGCCTCAACCACGACGGGAGAATCATCCTGCACATGCAGAGCCTCAAGGGTGATGCGGACCTATACGTGTCGGATAAAACCCTCCATCCCAGCTTCGACACCTACAAGCTGCAGTCGGCCACCTGTGGCCACGATGTGGTGGTGGTTCCAGGGGAATTTGCTCGGCCCGTGGGCATCGGTATTTACGGGCACCCGTCCCACCAGGAGAGTGAATTTGAAATGCGAGTGTTTTATGATCAGACTGTACCCCAGGACCCATTTGAAAAGGGCTCATACTCGTCAGAACGCGAGCGTGGAGAAAGAAAAGCTGCTCGGGCAGCAGAGGATGACTTTCAGGAAGAGGAGTCCATCTTTTGGACTATTTTGATTGGACTTTTAAAGATAATACTTGAAATATTGTTTTGAAAGTAATTTACTTGGCGTTATGATGCGGAGGTGATTCCTACATTAAAATGGACTCAGTGTGTGGATAGCAGCAGGGAGAGTTGAGGAACACAACAGCTGGTTTTAAAGTGGAAAAGGATCACTGTGCTGAGCTCGAGGTCTCTGATGTCCTCCAGAGAACAAAATGATCAGATGTAGGAGCAGAGGACCTTTTCACATCACCTGTGTCTTACCTTGAGGAACCTGTCTGGGTTTGGTTGTTCATGCCCAGCAGACTGGGGCGCCTCTGTGGTTAGAGCGGTCTGCTGCTGACTCGTCAGTCTGCCTCTAGCTAGCTCAAAGATGGACTCCAGCTCTGCACATCAAAGCCAGATGACTAGCCACGCCCCCTTTAGGTGGTGACCATGCAGGGAAAGGCCAAATATTACCACTCTGCTCTTAAAACACTTTAAATCTTCTTGTCAAACGAACTTTAATCAGTTTCCTTTTCAGGTTCAGCTTTGATTTAGTTGGTTTTATTTCTGGCTTCAGCTGTTTAACGAGAAAATGTGTTGAAGAGGCCTCTCTGCCCTTTTGGTTGTTCCTTTAAACGGTTTATTCAAACGAGGAGGACGTGTGAATGCAGCTGTTCCAACAGCTCCAGGATTTGACCCACACGGGCTTTGGGATCAGACAAACTCCTCGTGAATGTGTTTTTTTTGAAGCGACAGATTCAACCGCTGAGCAGAAACAACAGTGCCTTGAGACAACTGGAGCAGGTTCTTTTTTAGACGATTCAGCCAGCTTTCAGAATAAAACTTTTGCATATTTCATCTTTGTGAATTTTTATTTCAGACTAATTTAAAGCATTTGGTGTGGAAGGATCCACTCATGACAAACATCCCACACCTGTTAGTGGCTGCATGTTCCCGTTTCAGCTGAAAATTTAGACAATAATTCTGAAACGGCCTCGCTCCTCCCCCGAAGCTGGAGTCTGGTCTGAAACTGCTCCGCTCAGGTAGACTTGGTAGTCTAGTGGTCAGTCTGCTCAGGCAGAAGCCTTTTCCACATTTCATTTCACCAAAACAGTTTATTTTCTGGTTATAAATTCAGACTAACTCATATTTCAGGTAAATGACACATCGGTAGTATGCTGTCATGTACCTTTGTCCACCGTTGCTCTAGAAGGTCTAAACCACCATGTGGACCATTAAACCATCACTAAGCTGCTAGCACTGGTTTCACACATTTTATTTCTGCAAGTCAACACATGAAGTCTGGATGTTGAATCTTCAAGATTGAAACCAAATCCTCCAGCCACACCTGTCAGCTGCAGGTGGATGACGTCACGGGTCTGATCAAATCCAGACCAGTTAAGCTGAGGTGGAATTGTTTCACTTTTATTATCCTTCTGACGTAACTAAAGACATCTGTCCAGAACAACATCTGGTTGTTAACAGGAGATGGGGACAGATGTCTCGCACTGGAGGACAACCATGTTCCTGAAGCAGTCTCTGATCAGGACAGTCGGGGGGACAGCTCGATGCTGTTGATCCTCAGCACCGTCTGCGGCTGGACAATTATTTTCTTGTACTGGAACCGGTGTCTTTTCCAGAAACGCATGAGGACTTTAGGCCAGGACTCGGTCTTCTCGATCACGGTAGCTTCGACTCGGACCAGGTCCTTCCCCAGCAGAGGCCTCCCGACCAGGGAGAAGTCTCCCGCGCCGACCAGCAGCACCTTCTCCATCCGGATCCGCTCCCCGCACTCCGCCTCGATGTGGTTCTCGATCAGAATCAAGTCCTCGTCGGTGACCTTCCACTGGCGGCCCGCGAAGTGCACCACAGCGAACAGCCGGCCGAAGTCCTGCCGCTGGAGCCGCTGCTGCACGGCGCGGACCACCGCGGCGTGACGGCTCCGCTCCACTTCCGCCGGGACCAGGCTTACCTGCCCCTCCCAGGGGGGCCGCGACAGCGACGTGTGAGGCAGCGTGTTCCCGCTAGTCGAGCTCTGTGCTCGGACTGCAGCGGGGAACAGGAGCTGGTACCGCGGGAAAACGCCACAATGTGTCCTCCACACGCTCATAAGCCCTCTACTCACCGCCATCTTGACAGGACTCTTGAACTTACTGCGCATGCCTAGTTCTTCTTCTTCGGTTTTACGATGGTTGACCATAGATATCTCACTTCGGACAGCTGCCCTCTGGTGTTTAGTGGTGCGTGCACTATTTAAACAACTTTCAACCAGTTTTCATTCGGTTTGATTTTTTTTAGAAACATTAGAGATGTGGCTGTGAAATATATCAGTTTTAGCAGGAAACTCGCCTTGTTTCACTCCACTTTCCAGCCGTTTTCCCCATCCTGTCAATTTCCCACAGACTTACCGTTTAAATGTCAACAAGATCTGCTTCTGATGATCTAGCTGTAGTTTGTTAACTGAGGTCAACTTACAAAAATAAGTTTTAAGAAACCTTATAGCTTACCATATCAACTTATAAATAAAAACTCAAATACCTGATTTAATTTACAGAAAATAGTAAAACAAAATACACAGAAGCAGCAAAGTGAATCTTATTAACCTCAAAATCACATTTTAAGAAGAAGTCCAAACCACCCACTTTGTTGAATATAGATTTAGGAATGTGGAACCACATGGAGTCTAATTGAGATAAACATGACTTTAACCATTTAATTCTAAGAGTAGCAATCATAGACTCAAATTCACCTTTACTATATTCCTAGTTGAGATCTTTTAATGTAGTGTGTTTTGTTTCTCCACAAAAATTGGTAAATTATTTGGTTACCCTTAGTAATGTTTTTTGGGAAATATATAAAGAGCAGCAGGGAAAAATCAGTTTCGAGATGCCCTCATTTTTAGCAAAAAGGCTTCCAAAACTGGTGAGATCTCTAGTCAGCCAGTGGTTGAGTGTCTTCTTCATATCTAAAATACAGTCAGAGATATTAAAATCTTCTCTTTTGTGGAAATTAACACGCCTAGGTATTTGACTTCTGATTCAACTTTAATCGAAGCAATTGAGGAGTGTGGGCTTGTGTGAATTGGTAGAAGTTCACATTCTCGCATTATGTTTTTTTTCTTCTCTGTATTTTTATTTATATCTTTTCCTTCTCTCTCTCTTTTGCTATATTGTTTGATGTAAACGTGCTGTTAGTCAATAACTTTGTATATTTATCCAAAATGTTCAGGAATGTTTTTTGTAAGATCTTAAAAGCAGAAAAAACAAATAAATAAAAACAGTGAGGACAGTCGGTTTGCTGCTAAATGAAATAGCCAATCGTAGTAGAGCCAATCAGAGGCGAGAAAGGCGGGACCTTCCACGCACCCCGGATGAATGAATGCAAGTAATGGGGCTAAAACCCTGCCTTCTGTCCGAGCACGTCTCCGTCCATCTGCTGCAGAAACTGCAGCTGCTAGCCTGGTATGCCAGACTCTCAGGCAAACGAGGCGGGACTAGCCAACTCAAAAATAACCAATCAGAAAAAGGGCAGAAATGACGATGGTATCACGCGACGCTGTAGTTTTTTTAGCGGAAGTCAAAGATGGCGTCTGTTGTTCACATAAATGATACTTGTCGTCTTTGTAGTAAAGTCCTAAGAATTCACGGAGTTTTAAGCAATTCTGTATTAATATTTGAACGAAAACTACAAGACAGGACATTTTCCGACAGATGTGCGCGTTTGGGATTAAATTTAAGCCAAGAACGAACAAAGTCGGTGCGTATTTGTAGAACATGCGCAAACGTGGTAGCACGTCTCGAAAAAGATTTGCCTTTATTGAAAAAATGGCAGATAAACGAAAAAGCCATGAAAACAGAGGACCAGACTTCACCAAGAGCAGAGAAAAGAGACTGTACAACACCACCGACACCAAGGGCTGCAGAAAAGGTTCGCTGTGGTCCTCTTCCACAGACCTCTGCAGCACAGCGAGGCTTGGTGCAGGTGAGCTGAAACCTACGCTGATACGTTCGCGGTCATGGGATGGTGGCGTAACTCTGTTGTGTCACCATGGCAACGCTTAAAACCATTTTAGTGTTAATATTCTCTGTCTTTTTAAAACGAATACTGAAAAAATCAAAACCTTCCAGATTACTCGGTTAAATTACTAAAAATCAACTGTCAGAGGTCTTATTACATTAAATGATCAAAACAGAATATTTATTAACACATTTGATAAAATCTGATCTTTTTTATGAGGACTTTTATGAAAAATTAAGTGATTTCTTTCAATAGCTCCTAGGTAAATCAGTCTAAATACCCAAAAACCATTTCTCAATGCTGTTACTAAGTCAGAGTCCAATGAGACACAGCAGTTTTTATACATTTTTAAATATCCGATCTTTTTTATTAGTATTTTTTAAATCAAAAATTAAGTGATTTCTTTTTTTAAAGAAAAGATCAGATTGTATGAAATGTGTTAAAAACTGCTGTGTCTCATTGGTCTGGCTTAGTAACACCAATGAGAAATGGTTTTGGGTATTTACACTGATTTACCTAGGAACTATTGAAAAAAATCCCTTAATTTTGGAAAAAAATTCTAATAAAAAAGATCAGATATTAAAAAATGTGTAAACTACTGCTGTGTCCCATTGGTCTACATTAGTAACATTATTGTGAAATGGTTTTGTGTGTTTTCAGCAATTAACCTAGGACCAATTGCAACAAAACACTTCATTTTTGATAAAAATCCCAATAGAAATGTAAGATCTGAAGAAATGTGATTTAAAAACTGCTGTGTTTAGAGCAGTTAACATATGAAATAAGTTAATATTTGGAAAAAATGTACAATATAAAAGCTCAGATTTAATCTAATGTGTTAATAAATCTTTTGCTTTGCTCATTGAGTGTAATAAGACTGTTGACTGTTGATTTTTAGTAATTTAATCAAGTAATCTGGAAGGTTTTGATTTTTTCAGTATTCATTTTAAAATATAAATGAATATAAATTTGTTGACGGTCCCTAAACAAAACACAGCTAACCGCCGTCTGCAGCGCTTGCACACGGCGTGAAGACCCATTGCTGACCGTGGGGTGAATGTCTGTCGAGTGTCCAGCGTGGAGCTAACTTCACCGCGGTCTCTCGTGGTATATGTCTGAGCTCTGTGACTCTACTAAACACCCACAATGTGCCTGTAGGGTTTTGGTTCCTGTGTTGAGTGGTTTCATACACACATTTGTTGCATTGCAGTGTGTGTGTGTGTGTGTGTTTTATTCTGTTATAGAAATAAATGATGCAAGCCATCTGTTAGATACAATCCCCAACCCAGCAGCATGTATTACGTATATGTTTACATATTTTAAATCCTTATTATGTCTTTCCCAGGTGACCACGCAGTACACTTGTTTCACTGTTCCAGCACAGCATGAAGCTGGGATAATACAGCATCTTAGCACAGGCAACTGGAAATCTGCAGTCCATTTAATTTCTAAACATAAAGAACTCATGGAAGAAATGAAAATAATAATGATCAGCATCATCCAGGAAGAATGCAAGAGACTCACTAAGGCTGAGAATGGATGTATGTTGTGGAAAACAACTCCAGAGGACCTGAAAAAGTTCTCTTTTGAAACTTTACTCGCTGACCTTCATCGACTTTCACCTTTCTTGTTGTCTGTTTTCAAAGCTGTAACGAAAGACAACGTGTCTTGTGTTGGTGCCGCTGCATCCATAGCACTAAGGGCACGAGATCTTCGGATGTCTGCCTTTGCATACTACATCAGTGGTATACTGCAACATGGTGGAGCAAAAAAAGCCGTTTTCACGAGGCTCTCCAAAATGGGCATTTCAACAGCCTTCAAAAATGCTGCACGCAAGAAAAAAGAGATGGCAGCATCGTGTGGAGAAGAAGTGCAGCTCCTGAAAGCCAGCAGTGACCCGTTCCCCAGATCAGAAGCTGAATGCGATGCAGACAATGTGGATGTGTAATTACGGGTGTGACTAGAACTAGGGCTGAACAATTTTGGAAAATAAACTAACTGCGATATTTTTTCTATATTGCAATTGTGACTTAATTCGCGATTATTTTCCCCAGGGGCTTTTCTCATTTTTCAACTAACGGAAGCAAAAAAACAAAAAAAACGATGTAATTTGTACTGAATATAAACAAGTTTGTGTATCTACATATTTATCTACATATCATATCTACAAGTTTATTTGTCTACATAATCAAATCAATCAAATCAAAGATACTTTATTAATCCCAGAGGGAAATTAGAGAAAGCATAAACACTCACAAGTACAGTGATCCCTCGCTATTTCGCGTTCGTTTATCGCGGATTCACGACTTCGCAGATTTTTTCTTTGGAGCCTTATTCATGGGAAATTCACCGATTTGCGGTATTTTTCACCGATTCTTGGTATTTTTCTATGCTAAATATCAAGAAATTCCTGTTTTTTTCATCAATTTCATCATAAAATGCACTTTTTGTAATAAAACTATAAAAAAACAAGTAAAAGTACAGTACTATGTAAAGGGAGGGTTTTAAAAGTCTGAATACTGAATGCGTGCGTGATAAATAAATACTGTAAATATGGTGTCCCTACTTGGCGGATTTTGACCTATCTTGGCCAGGTCTGGAACGCATCTACCGCGATAAACGANGGCAACTGGAAATCTGCAGTCCATTTAATTTCTAAACATAAAGAACTCATGGAAGAAATGAAAATAATAATGATCAGCATCATCCAGGAAGAATGCAAGAGACTCACTAAGGCTGAGAATGGATGTATGTTGTGGAAAACAACTCCAGAGGACCTGAAAAAGTTCTCTTTTGAAACTTTACTCGCTGACCTTCATCGACTTTCACCTTTCTTGTTGTCTGTTTTCAAAGCTGTAACGAAAGACAACGTGTCTTGTGTTGGTGCCGCTGCATCTATAGCACTAAGGGCACGAGATCTTCGGATGTCTGCCTTTGCATACTACATCAGTGGTATACTGCAACATGGTGGAGCAAAAAAAGCCGTTTTCACGAGGCTCTCAAAAATGGGCATTTCAACAGCCTTCAAAAATGCTGCACGCAAGAAAAAAGAGATGGCAGCATCGTGTGGAGAAGAAGTGCAGCTCCTGAAAGCCAGCAGTGACCCGTTCCCCAGATCAGAAGCTGAATGCGATGCAGACAATGTGGATGTGTAATGACCGGTAATGACGGGTGTGACTAGAACTAGGGCTGAACAATTTTGGAAAATAAACTAATTGCAATATTTTTTCTATATTGCAATTGTGACTTAATTCGCGATTATTTTCCCCAGGGGCTTTTCTCATTTTCAACTAACGGAAGCAAAAAAAAAAAAAAAACGATGTAATTTGTACTGAATATAAACAAGTTTGTGTATCTACACAATCAAATCAATCAAATCAAAGATACTTTATTAATCCCAGAGGGAAATTAGAGAAAGCATAAACACTCACAAGTACAGTGATCCCTCGCTATTTCGCGTTCGTTTATCGCGGATTCACGACTTCGCAGATTTTTTCTTTGGAGCCTTATTCATGGGAAACTCACCGATTTGCGGTATTTTTCACCGATTCGTGGTATTTTTCTATGCTAAATATCAAGAAATTCCTGTTTTTTTCATCAATTTCATCATAAAATGCACTTTTTGTAATAAAACTATTAAAAAACAAGTAAAAGTACAGTACTATGTAAAGGGAGGGTTTTAAAAGTCTGAATACTGAATGCGTGCGTGATAAATAAATACTGTAAATATGGTGTCCCTACTTGGCGGATTTTCACCTATCGCGGCCAGGTCTGGAACGCATCTACCGAGATAAACGAGGGATCACCTGTAATGACTAAATGTTGCGTGTGAAGGTGCGATGCTTGCAGCCAGGAGCACATCCCTTGAAGGAGCATCAACTGAACATTTATCAGCAGGAAAGACGTGTGTCCCGTTTATTGAAGCCTTTTGTGTTTAGAGTTTTTGACGTCTTGTCCATGCAGAGCTTCCGTAGTTCAGATACGTTCATAGGATCTCAAGGATATTAGGGATCTCAGGAGCTCCTTTAGTGGGCGAATGTTAACGCCCCGTTGTTCCACTGAACGCTTTAGGATCTCCTTTATTCCTGCTGCCGTGCGTTTTTACAACGATCGTTTTGTACGATCGTATATTTGATATTTCTATCATGCTTGTGGCTTACAGCAGTGTCCAGTGAATGTCTTGCTGCGTGTGTGTGTGTCCATGTTGTTTTTTACTTGTCCAAGGCAATTCAATTCCCCCCGGGGGATTAATAAAGACAACATTGAACCTTGATTCAGCAGATCTTTCCAAAGCAGCTTGTCTTCATCTGTTACCTCTCTCAATGCCAGGTGCTGAATTCTCCTTTGGGGCCAACTCTTGCGCTGGTTTAGGCTCGTTGCACCCTTCAGGATGACACGGACACTTTAAATGGCAGCCTGCGCAGCACACATGTCCTGGCTCTGTGGCTGATGGGTGTTCGAAGTGTCAACAAAACGCTCCAAAGCAAGAATCTTCACTCTAAGCAACTGTCACATCTATGTTTGTGTGTTTTCTTACACACTAGACAACAGCGTGTGACTGAGTGCCACCTCCGCCAGTCTCCTGAACGACTGACTCCACACCTTCAGGCACATCGTAGAGAACAACATGGGATATACTGAGACGAGTTGAACCATACCAAGGGCAGTAGTTGCAGTAACTACTCTGTAACTGCCCTCACCGCCCACTGAGGCTATAACTCGCTCCTTGTTCTGCTGAAGTGTTTGGCTATGGAACATACCAATTAGCAGGTTCTCCACCTTATGGCCAGGATCCTACCAACCCAAGCCTCGCCCTGTAGCTCAGCCTTTAGGTAACAACAGCCTGCCAACACTTTTACTGTACGGCCATAAATGACAACTGGAGACATAGTGGGGCCTTTTCTTCCACTTCCCTGATGATCCGGTCAAGTGAAGCTTCTAAAATATGTTTGAGTCCAAGCCTGATGTTACACCTGTCTGGGCTTTCTGTCCCGGTTGTAGCGTTCTGCAGCAGCAGCAGTGTCTCCACTCAAGCCCTGCAGATGCTCTAAGGGCCAGTATTGTTCTACCTTCAACATGAAAGTACATTAGTTGGCCTAAAAATATGGTAACGGAAAAAGATGTCATTAATTTATTGTTTTATTTTACTCTATTTGATTGAATTTGAAAGTATACAACACAGTAAAGCACAATAAATGACATTAGCAGTTTTTAGTCATTAAAAATGAAACTTCACCAACAATACTTTGCAGTTTGATGCACTTACAGATTGCTCTTGTACTTAATGTGTACAACAGATACTCTCCAGGCTTGGCGAGAGACCGCAGCTCACCCAATCTGGCAAAACGTTCTCTAAAGGCACTCCTCCCCTTGTCACCTTGTTCCCTAGCAAGACAGTAAGAGACATGTAGTACAGTAGCTACCGACTTGCACGTGTAAATACTCCCACTTACCATTTATAAGTAAGATGAACCTCGTCGACAACAACCCCTACAAGATCAATCGTTGCAGGCAAACGTATCATTAAGAAGCCATGAATGGACTACGAACACCAACCGAGGCGCGCCGCTAACAGTCTCCCTGAGCTGCACTGCAGTCAACCCCAGCTTTCCAGCTTCTTTTACTTGTTGCTCCATTAGTGCACGTGAAGGTGACACCACAACAACAACAGGGTTTGAATACATCCCCATTTTCTTGGCAACAAGCAGAGCAGCTGGTATATTAAGCTTTTCCCAAATCCAGTTGGTTGGTCAGCGCAGCGCTAACATCTTTAGAAGAAAGGCCTTTAGAGCTTCTTCTTGTTGAGGTTTTAAAGACATGTCCAAGTCGTTTAGAACGGAGTAAAGAGCTGTGGCAAAATTCGCTTCAGAGGCCATCTTTGTTGTTTATGAGAAACTGAGCGTCGCGGTGTGCGACGTACGCTGCTCAGCGCTGATGGGTCCGGTTGGCATCCTCGAGGGTGTGGGAGAGTTACCAGACTCTGGCGTGCCAGGCTGCCGTGCTGCAAACCCCAAAATGAATCTGCATGTTTCCAGTACACACTTGAACACGTTTGTCGAATGATTTGTGCAATCAGATTTTTATTTAATTCCACAAAATGCAAGTTCTGGATTAGGTATTACAGAAAGGCACGCCATCACATTTAAAAGCTGGCGCTCGATAATTAGGCCGTCATTTTTAAAGTCAGTGGTGACGGAGAGGCTCGCTAACTGTCGCACACATTATTTTACTCCAACAATCCGAATGGCTGTGTACATGCACGTCGATCGGAATGACGATCGGACAAAACCACCTCTCTCAACCGGATCAAAATTTCATTCCGATCGGCCGAATCGGATCAGAACATTCCGATTGACATGTTTACATGCAGTTTCTCATCTGATTGGGTGTTCGACCTCATTAATTGTGTGCGTGTAAACGTGGTTAGTGAGGATTTGCTCACTTCTGCTGCCAGCCCCTAGCGGATGAGGGTGGAACTGCAACTTTATCCACTCCTTTGCTTCAAAAAATGTGGACCATAATAGCCCCTTATTCTGAAAACCACTCCTATTCCTTGTTACTCTTTCTTAGAAAGGAAAACAACTTTTTTTTACTTCTATTCAAATTCAATATTCTCATCTGATTCTTTTTTTTTTTGTTTTACTTTATTTGTTCTTATAAATATTACGCACAAGTTTATCTTTTATTTCGTTAAATGCAAGAGGTCATGATAAAAGAAAGCAACGTTTTTGTTCTGTAAAGGGCGTAAAGCTCATCAATCTCCCTCTGGGATTAATAAAGTATTTTTGAATTGAACTGAATTGAATTGAAGGCTCACTGCACCTTACTACAGGAAACCCATCCAAGTGCTGCTGATGCCACCTTCTGGTCAAACCAGTGGAGTGAAAACATCTTGTTCAGCCATGGACGTAATTTTGGGGGCGGACAGGGGGGACATGTCCCCCCCACTTTTTCCAAAGTCAAGTTTTGACCCCTGCACTTTTTACCATCCAAAACAATATTACGCTATAGTTAATTGACACTGGTTGAGCTCTAGGACCAAGTGGAAAACAACCGTTTGTGTTGAAGCCTGTTTCCCATTAGAGCGTACTGTAAAGATACACACACACCCCCCCCTTCCCCCCCACTTCTAAAGTGAAAATTACGTCCATGTGTTCAGCCATGGAGCTCGTCACTCTGCGAGTAGCCCCTGGCTGCCTCCCGGAGATCGGGGCGGGGCTAAATGTGGGCGGGGTCAAACGTTTAGGGAGGCAGTCAGGGGTAGTTGCACTCTGCTGGTGCAGCTCTTTGCTTTCATGTCCAGGGAAGGTTGAGACTTTTCAGGCAGATGATCGGGGTCACTGGTTGGCAGTCGTCGTGTTGAATGTTGATGAATCATTTGTGATATTAGTTAACATTAATGGATGTGCTTCTATAGCCCAAAATAAGCTCATGCTGGAAAAAATAACTGATGTACTGTCTGGGTATGGACGATCATACAACGCTCACCATGTTTTATCAGGTGGTGACTTTAATCTTGTTGCAAATGAATGGCAGGATATATATCCCCTAGGAATAATATTAACCAGTGCAATCCTGCGCTGACAGAGTTAATCGATTCCAATGATTTAAGTGATGTACGGAGAGGAAAAACCTGGTGTTACTCAGTTCTCATGGATCAAGCCTAATGATACCAATATGTCCAGATTAGATCTGTGGTTAGGTTCAACCTTACTATGTGGAAATGTTTCACACACCGGTACTTCTATCTCAGCTGCACCTTTACCAGACCACAGTGTCATTATTCTAAAATTAAACCCTGAAAATAAGACACGTTAGAAAAGATTGTTGGAAACTCAATGCAGATCTTTTAACAGATGATAAATATGTTAATGTAGTCAAAGAGCTCTGCTGCAAAATCTGCAATGATGAAACAACTGGCAACCACACGAGTAGATGGGAATTTTTTTTATTTAAGGTTAGAGAATTTTCAATTACATTTGGTAAAATAAAAGTGACAACAAAAGGATTTAGAAAGTAATCTAATTCAAAATATTAATAATTGTTGCGTCAAACAGGTCATGACAGATGCTGGTAAGGAATCCCTCCAATCTTTACAAACTCCGTTAGACGATTTATACAGAAAGCTCACGGAGCGTACGTTAGGGCTCATGCAACGTGGATAGAAGAGGGTGAAAAACGTACTTCTTATTTTTACAATTTGGAGAAACAGAGGCAAGAAAAAAACTCTGTAAATATGCTACTTGTAAATGAGAATGAATGCACAGATTATAAAATTATATCGGATGAAATATGTGATTTTTACTCGTATCTATACTCCTCAGCCTATTAGATCACTGATTCTGTAGGGTTTTTTGACCAGACTGAGCCTCATATTCCAAAAACTGATGTAGTAATTAAAGAAACGTGTGACTCTGACAGGGCCAGATTAACACTTTGTTGTACCCTGGGCAACAATATTCAAGGGCTCCATCATCACAACCCGAGGATCACCATAATGTGGTCACATACAGAATATTTTACTGTAATATGCAGTAAATATACTCAATACTTGAATGCCTGACAACACGTAACCCGCTCAGAGTAACCTTTGACCCACCTCGTGTGGACTGACCAATGAGGAGAGGGTCTTAACTTGAGGCCCTCTCTTCATTGGTCAGTCTGCATGAGACTGACTCTCACCTGACGTTCAGTCGTAGGCAGCGAAGCGTCTCTGTGCAGCGCAAAAGCCCAGGTGGACAGTTTGTTTAATGTAGGGTGATCATATTTCCATTTCCAAACAAGAGGACAGGGGATCTGTGCCTATGACGTCACACCATGGCAACGCCACACAAACCACGCTGGGACCCATTTTTTGTTAGAAGTAAATTAATATCAGATTCTGCCAATTAAAGGGCTCTAAAACAATTCATATGTAAATATTTTGCATATTTAATGCAAAATCTCATTTTTCTGCGTTAGTGCTGCAACAAGGTTTTATTAATAATAAATTATTATACCTTTAGACGATAGGATCAATGAAAACATAAGTTGTCACACACTCCATGGAAACTTTCAGAGAATCCACAAATAGTGGCTTTCAAATGGTTTTGTTACTTTTAGCAAGTTTAGAAAAGCAGCAGATGAGACAGCATGTCTGATAATTTAGTTTTTCATCTGATAATATTAGAACATGTCAGTCATGTCTGAGGGGCTTTTATAAACACTGTATAACTAACACTACTGGAGAGGGTATGGATTACACAGAGGCTTCTGGGGAGCACAGTTATGGGGGGGGGGGGGGT